>PVKY010009557.1:0-13217 GCA_004027775.1 Bradypus variegatus
CAAATGAGAGAGGAGACTCGGTCAGTGGGTTTGGGAGGGTGAGTGTAGGAGTGCACGTATTCTGAGCAGGATTTCCCAAGGGCAGGGTGTGCTTATTCAGGCTGCCATTTGTGCATCCTCAATTGCAGTTTTCCTTAAGGCTGAAGGCACATATTTGCAACACAGCTGTCTGAGAAATGGCTATGAACTATGACTTTAATTTGAGGAACATTAAGGGGTCCACAGAGACACTAAACATGGGACCTTGCCTCACTCATACCATATTCCCAAGTATTGAGCGTCATAGTCCACACCGTGGACGGCTGTGGCTAAACTGCTACAATAAATGGTGCTCATCAATTGATTACATGAATGTGGTTAAACACAATAAAAGCTATATAAACCTAATTCACCATAATACATTGGGAGCCTACAATAAAAAGCAAACTAATATGAATTGTTAAGAAATCCCATTCAAATGCTTTTTATTCAACTGAGCTCCTTACATATTTTCTGTTTTCTTTATTGCTAAATTTAATAAAGATAGTGAGTTATTTTGTGGAAAGAGGCCAAAAGGAGAGTAAAATTTACAAAAATGTTGGGAGGGTGTTCAGTGCATTCCAGTGACATTATGGGTACCCCTTGGAGGCAGGTACTGTGGAGCTACCCACAGAAAAAAATTACAGAGTATAGTCCAGATTCCCACAGTGCGCAGAGCTTTGTTTGTTCCTATTTTATGTAGGCAAGAGACAGCAGAACATTTCTTACAACAGGTCACAGAAATCTTAGTCCACAGTTCCTGAAAAAGTCTAGTAATAACCAGAGAGATGGATTCCTTTTCCCTGTTTTTTTATCTTCTAGACAAATGTCTCCACTCCCATGATCCATTTCCTCTTCAAACTGCCCTTTCTCATCTTGCTGAAGGCTTTCTGATCATTTCTACAGAAGGCATGTCAAAGTTGACACTGCTGAGGCTCTTTTATAAATAAGGTTAATGAGACAGACCAAGCCATTTGATCAGAATCCTGCGTTAAATCTTCCTACCTCCTCTTCTCCCTCTTCCTGGTACTGTTCATCAACGTTATCTTCCTGCTGGTCTGGGTTTCCTGCCATCTGTTGAAACAAAAGGAGAGGCTCATATTACTGTACATTGGAGATGTGTATACAGTGTTTTGAGACAAAGAACAAGCATGCCACCATGAAAAGTATACTTTCAATGCATCAGTGGCCAGGAAATGATGAATAATCCTTTACAACACAAAGCCCAGGATGTCCGTTACCATTTCCCTCTGAGTGCAGGCATTTAATTTAATAGAATGGCCTTAAAACCAACCCAAGTGGCAAATCTCTCAACATAGGTTATGAATAATCTCTTACAAAATCCAGACATTTATTAAAATACCTGGGTTAAAAATCATCCTTGGTTGTAACATCTGCTTACCACCAAATGCTCCTCCATTTCTGCATTCTCTTGCTTTTGATTACTTTGTTTTTGCTCTTCATTCTCATCTGGCAAATTTTCTTCTCTCACTTGCTCGGCTTCCTCAAATTCATCTTCGCCTTGATTATTGGGGTCATCTGCCGGATTTATATCCTCTACAGCTGCCCTCTGTAAAATTTTAATGAAAAGCAAGTGCCACTTCAAAATTGAGGATGGAGTCTAATTTAATTTGAAAGGGCACACACTGGCTGAAAGTGAAATCATCTTTCACTGGACTATCCAGATCTTTCCTAGCCAAGATTCAATAATATCTACCCCAGGGTCAAAAGAGAAAATTCTGCTTTATTTGTCAGAGGTCAATGAATCAGAATAAAGTACAAATAGCACTTCTATTCTGCACTGGATTCCAAAGTAGTCCTCAGTACTCTACTGTCACAAGTCATGTGAGCCTAAGCGACTAGATGAGAAGAGCTATTAAGAGCGACAGAATCAGGCAAGAGAAAAAAAAATCAATGCAAATTAAAATGGGAGATTTAGTTGAGCAAATAGTAACCGCTTTCACTATTGAGTTGATTTTTATACAGACAAACTTTCCTTTGCAAGCCATTTTTATTTGTAAGTGGGTGAAGGAAAGCTGAAGGGAGAAAGGCCCACACCGGAAAAGAGAGGGCCTGAAAGGAAGACAAGATGAGAAGGCAAACTCAAAAGCAAATGATCACTTTTTAGTATGGATCAAATCTCTTTGTAAAATACATGACCATGAAACCGAAAGATGCTCCAGTGGTAAAGGACAGGAGGAATAGGAACTGAGCTAATCTAATTTTTGGCAACATATTTTGAAAATACATCTCCCACCCTGCACAACAAGTAGTTCTCAGTTATTGTTCCACAAAGGCCCTTCATATGATCAACTTTAGAATTATCACAATTTTTTAATTAAACTCCCAAAGAAACTTTCAAAATAATACATTTCAGTATAAAGATTCAATATTTTAGAGCCTGAGATGGGTAGAAATGCGGAAGCTTGTATGAGCTTGCCCGATTACTCCAGTGTCATGAACAGCACACTCACTAAAGCATTAAATGTTTCCAAGAGACCTGAGACCTAGAAGACACAGCGTAAGATTTAGTCTCTACTGGTGTTCTCCAGACAACAACATTCTACTGCAATTCACTTAAGAGCACTGAACATGTTCAAGAGCTTCACTGGAATCTTAGCTTATCTATTATCTGTACATCCCTGGCCATGTGCTTTTTATTCAAGTGCAAATGACACTTTCTTGGGCATGTGGAGAGTGGCAAATCATCACCTTTACACTTACTTCTAATTATTCCACAATCTCTTGTCATATGGATTTATTTCTGTATTTTATCAACAATTTGTGTGGAAATATAGAAAAAATACAACATTCTCTTCAGAAAAAAAGTATCAGGTATCTTTTGCAATAAGGCTTCCATTTTCACTAAAGTTCATAAAAATGGAAGTATCAGCTCCAACTCCAACCAAGTAATAAGTAAGGTTTACTAGGCACAGCTGTTAAATTCATTTAAAAATAATTAGAAGAGATGAAAAGAGGGACAAGCAGGGCTAACAATTTCTAATTCAAAAAAGGCATGGAAGAAAGGCTATAGTCAAGTACTCAACGCATACAGCACTTCCCACACTTAAGGGACTGGACACTCATCCTTTCCCCCACGCCCATCCCTCTCATCCCCTTCTCAGAATTTTGTACTCACTATCTTGCTCTTGCATACTCTCTTCCTCTCTCACTCTTGTTCTTTCCTGAAAATATTATAGGGCTAGGGTTCCCTAGAGCATACTTTCAGAAATGCCAATGCAGATGATGGCAGGCAAATATGTTCTACCTTATCTCCGTGCAAGTTAAGTAGAAAATCTGTTTCCATCAAGATGGATTTAGGCAGATATCAGGAAAACTTTCGGAAAGATCATCAAGGAAAGCTACGGATCGTTCTTTCAATTCACTAGGTCAGTGTAAACAGGGCCCACAATAATAGCATAGACTGAATTTTATAAATATGGTGATTGATTTGTTGGCAAATGATAATAGGAGAGCAAAAAATAAGTTGTAAAAATCATCTATGCATAAATACCAGAACACACTCACTCAGCATCTGCTTGCCTTTCCTACAGGTGGCCAAGGCCCTGGAGCATCCAGGTGAACTGGGCATCTAGGTCACTTTTTGGAAACACAAAGAACATTCCTGGTGATCAGGTCGCTACCTATTCATATTCTAAGTTTTCTAGAGAACTGTGGTAACTAAGCACCGCTTCTCATTGCTCAAACCACACACCCATGTCTACATATTTATTATAACAGTCACTGGACTGCTAGGAGGTTATAGAAAGTTACATGACATATAGAAAGCCCTAGCAGAGGGTTCACCATGCCCAATAAAGGTGAATTCCTTCTCTGATCCCCTCCCTAATTCCCACACTTGCCTTTTCTTCATCTTTCGAAGTTATTACACATTTCAATGCCTCTCAATTTTGTTTCTCTCACTCTTATTTTTACTATTCTAAAAGTCTTCAGAAGAACAGTCTTCTGATGTTTCCCTACAACAGCCTTTCACCTGTTTCCATCATACGTGTGTGCGCGCACACACACACACACCACGGGTTATAGTAACAACACTGATCATGTCATACAATTATGCAAACTAACTTCCTTCTGTGTTGACACAGTAACAAACACATCTGGAGCCCGGGAAACTTTCAAGTTTCCTTTATGACCTGCGAGTTTCTAAGTGTCATGACCAAAAGAGAAGATTCTTACGTCTGCCTCCAATTCTGGGTCGGCTTCTTGGGGCCCTTGTTCTTGAGGCTCATGTCCATTATCCGGGTCTTCCGCTTCATCCTGGTGCTGGTTGTCTCTTTCATAGGCTGGCAAATTAAAGGAATTAAAATCAGCCTTAAAAGAACTGAACAGGATTTTTCCCTTTCAACTCAAAGAAAAGCCACCCAGGGCCTCTCCTGGAGACCCCATCACCCAGTCTCCTCCATCTAGATTAACTCGACCTAACCACTGTGTCTCAGCTTTTCTGAATAAAGTGAAGTCCTTTCCACAGACTGTGTCTAAAGATATCCATGGGTGAGTGACACCATTCTAACCCTCTAAATGTTTATAACAGACAATGCATTTTGCCCTTATTATGCGAAAAAATAATAAAAACTCTTCTCAATAAAAGAAAGCCCCGCCAATTGGACATTGCTAAAATTACCAACAAACTTCTGGCAATAACAGAGGAAATAACTTGTTACCAAAAGAAGAAATAGATAATGTTTCTGAAAAAGAAAGAAAGAACAACCCCATCTGTGGAGCTCAAAAATAAATACAGCCCATCCTCTGTATGACTCTCATAACACAGATTCATCCCCATGTTCATAATCACACAGAAATTTACTTGCTGCTTTTGGGAAGAATATTTAAACTTCTAAGGAATAAAGATAAAGGACAACTTACCATCAGGTTTCAAGTGCACAAAAGATTTATTAAATAAAGAAGGGAACAAACCATTCTCTAGTCTTATTGATAATGGAACAAAAGAGTTTAAAGTGCCACATGGGGAACATAAGGAAAACAATTTCTCATTATAAGGACTATAAAGTATCAGAACAGGATACTGAGGGAGTTTGTGTAATCATCTTCCTTTAGACTCTTTAGAAAAGGATACACATCTAAGTGTTGCCAGAGAGATATCGTAACTACTTTCTAGTTCTAAGATCACAGTAAACAATATTTGATAAATGACATCCTAGATGCTCATCAAAAGTGAAAGCTACTACTGACTTAATTTCAAAAAGTTTAAGGAAATGGACAAAGACTTCAAAGGTAAGGAAAAAATGTAGACTTTTCCAGAGAATAACAGTCCTATGATAATTTTTCATAAATAACAATTTACTATACAAAAAAGGCTAAACACTATGGAACAAATGTAAGAGAGCAAACAGATCAATTTGGATAACTTTGGCTACCAAGGTGAAACGTGTAAGGGGATTAAGAAAAACACACAGCAACAACAAAAAAGACACAATTCACAAATCTCTTATGCACTTATTCAGTTAAGCATATAGCTCGTTGATATATAATAATACTGAGTAAATTTATTAAAACATTCATCATCTAAGAAGTCTCACCACCTCCTTCCTCTTCTTGGATTCCCTGGTCCTCTGCTCCCTGAACAATATCGTTATCCACAGCATCATATCGAGCTTGCTGCCTGCAAGAGACACAAATATTAGAAATTCAGTGATACAAATTCAGTGGCATAGTTAGACACAGATCATTTATCTTTAAAGACAGTAATAAACAAGAATTATTAATAGTAATATAATAATAGTAATAGTTCAACAGTAATAAACAAGCATTCATCAGATTTTTAAAAGCCATAAAAATAAGAAATACAGTTATGCAATTAGGTATAATATAGATTCCACATGCACTCCCAAAAGAAACTTATAAGATAAAATACCTTTCAAAAGATAAAATCAAATAAAGTTAGCATAAAACCTGCTCGATTTTGAGACCTAAACTATACTTATTGAAGCACAGAAAAACATAGATTACTTTTAAAATATTTGGCATTTAATTCTCAAGTTGTTTTTCTACCTCAGCTACACTAGCAATAAGAGCTCCCCAAGTTCATGGGTAACAAATGCACAAAGCTGTTTTTAATCTGCTTATGAAAACCAGATGAGCAGCCTATGGCCATCAGGAGAAGAAGGCTACCGTGGCCGCTCCTGCTGCTGCCGCTGCCCCTCCTCAAGCCCGGCCGGCCTCTGCCGGGGCAGCTCTCTTGTGCGAAGCTGCTGCCGCAACAGGTGTCCCTGAAGTCTCTGCTGGAGCAAAGCTTCTTGGTGTTCTCTGAGCCGCTGGGCCTCCTCAGCTTGTCTCGCTGCCAGTTTCTGCTGTTCTAACTGCTCCTCATATGGAGATTGCAATTTGGAAGATGGCTTGACAGAAGGATACACCTAGGGGAAAAGCAAGTTAGCTCTAAGCCGAGGCATTCAGCTCCCCTGGGTTATTCCATCATTTGTTTCTTCCAAAAAACCTGGGATCTAGGGTTGGTTTATTTGTCAGGTGAACTGCGACTAACACAAAAAGTCCAAGGTCACCAGTGCCAGAACACCTATTTCACAACTTTCTCTGCATTGCTTGCTCTTGGCTTCTTTTGGCTACTTAGCTTCCCAATTTGCTAGCATGAAGGCAAAATAGATTTTCAATGTATAACCTCTCAAATGGAACAGAGGGCAGAACAGAAGAAATCAGTTTTAAACTTTATTTAAATTTACATTCAAAAGGTTCCCTTATAAGCGGGCACTTGGTAACCTCATACCAATTGGGGCTTTCCATGGAAAATTAAAGACTCAAGAATGCTAATCAACACTAGCGATGTATATAATAATTGCAGGCTAATCACTGTCCCCCTCCCCCTAAAAAAGGTCAAACTAAAAGATTGGGGAAGGAAAGCAGGGAATTAATTTCCTTCAAAGAATGGGTGAGAAAATAGCAAGTACCTCCTGACTAAAGGAAAAATCTGATACAGGAATTCTTAAACTGTGCTTCCCATTGAGCTACCTACCAGCCACCGCCCCCTCCCCCCGCGTACACACACATGGGCACACACAATTCTCTCCAAAGGAAAAAAGATAAATAGCTGAGGAGAATTAACCCTAGTGGGGAATTACTTTTCAAGAAGGCTAGGGAGGACGTAAGATTGGGAGAGCCTTCGTGATGCCTTTTGCAACTTCTTGAGTATAACTAGAGGCCTCTGTACCTGCCCAACCTAAAGTATCAAGTAGTTTGAAGTCCTGGAAAGTTTAAGGTCAAAGCTTCAGAGTTATAAACAAAAGGTGGTCAGCATCTCCATAAAGGCCAGACAGCCTGCTGTTTGGTATCAGTTTAGCGAGACTGGAAGAAAGGCACCTGGCTGCACTCAATGTGGGTTCACTTTAAGTTACTTTAAAAATATCATTTATAATAATAATGGCTGCTTTTCTAAGAAAGGGAAAGTTTACTTAAGTGGGAGAGGGAGATGCAGTCAAGGGAGGCCTGAGCAGAGAATGGTTAAACACACTCATCTAGTGGAGTACCCCTAAAGTGATAAATCAGCTTTATTATCGCTGAATGACCAACTTGAAGGTGAATGTGCAAAAGCCAACAGATCATTTGACAGTAAATGGAACAGGGAGAACGGTAACATAAAATGAGACTTTTCTTGGCCCTAAAAGCCCACAGGACTTGACTCCTTACTGGGAAAGTACCACCCATTTTCCAATCCTCTTAATGGTACGTGAGGATAAATCTCCCTTATAACACAGTACTGACAATGAGAAACACACATTCATATGCCTGCCAGCTCCTTCTCTTTTCCCCAGTCATCTTTGTTACACACATGATTGCTGTGTTCCAATTTTTCCATAGCTATGTTATTAACATTACAATAGAAAAGTTAAATGTGTACAGATAACATTCCGTGAAGTCACTCACATTTTTATTTTGGGGATTTTCATATACAGGGAGGTTTTGTTTTTCGTTAGTATTTACCATGTCCCCTATCCCGACCAGCACAATATAACCCCAGGGGAACAGGAGTGCCTGACTTCATACCCCGGCATGAGCGTGCCCCTCCGGAAGGCTGGCCGCTTCCTTCGGTCCTCTCTGCTCCTTCCACTGCCGCTCCTGCCCCGCTGGTGAGGGATCCGGCTCTTCCTCGAGACGCTCGGCTTGCCCGACCTGCTCCATCTCCTCCTCCTCCAGAGCCTTTCTGTGCTCCTCCTCGGCCTGGAGCGCCTCTGCCTCTCTGGGCTGTGCTTCTCGGGGACCGAGCCGCGCTGGAGCCTGGAATTCTGCCTCCTTCTTGGTGGGAGGAGAGGGCCTGGCTTCTTCTTTTCTTCCAGGAATTGCTTCATGATTCTGCCAAACATGGTTATTTCGAGACACCTAGGCCAAACACATCACTGGAAATGACACTCTTCCATTTCTAAGGTAGTGATATAATTTCTTTATTACCATTTACTACAAGATAAGCAAAGTCCTGGAGTCAAGAAATACACAGTCCTGACTTAAAAATACGGCTGCCATGGAGTCCCTTAACTCTTCTCATTGGGCAACCTCACCTATAAAATAGAGATAATATAAGTACAATTTCAGCTAGGTAAAGGATACAGTAAACCTGAAAAGTAAAACCTGTCAGTGACCACATCATAGAAGCAGACCTTTCCCTCAAAAGCAATCTAACTCCTGTTTTCCCTTTAGAATACAAAGTTAAAAACCTCAAACTCCAAGACGTAAAATGTTTACATAATTTTCCTCAAAGTAAATTTTGTTTTCAATAATTATTTGAAAAAAGAAGGATAAGACCAAATTGAGAACAAGTGGGGTTTACTTGTATTAGTTCAGTTAACTAAGAAAACAATGCCACTACCAATGGACATCCATGTTGTTAAAAATAGTGGCCATGAGACAAGATACAAAAAAATAATATTAATGCTTTAAAGTAGTATTTCTTCATAAGGTAGAGTCTCTAGTAAATATTTTGTATTATTAATACAGTAAATTCTGAGTAGAGAAATTAAAGGTCTTTTTTAGAACACTCCAGCTTTCAAATTGGTTGTTTTAAATTAGTTTTCTTTACAAGTTTTAGAAACCTCTATATGATCTCCATTGTTTAGAAAGGGCAGGAAAAAGGGATGATAGAAAATCAATAAGAAAACTTGCCACCTCTTTCGCCCCTTAATTTTTTTTTTTATCAGAAATATAACTTCTTTGGTCACGCTGCTCTCCTATAACTGAAATAAATGTGAAGCCCTATTCTTAAATTAGCAGAAATATAATTATCAAACTTGAGACACTGGATTGCATAGACAATAAACTGCAGAGAAAATCCTTAGACATCTGAGGACAACTTTTGGAAGTGTCCATTTTACCAGTGTCCTCACATATTTGGCAAGTGTGACAACACTGTCCTGGCTTTCTATAAAATATTATTTCTCTGAAGAGTCCTAAGTGCCTTCAAACACTTGTCATTTATCTTTAAACATGCCTGTGGAAAAAGTTATGGCCGATAACTACTATCTCCACCTAACAGAAGGAAACAGCAGCTCGGAGTATGCTGGGAGTCCAATTAGTGTAGAGAATAGAAGCAATTCCCAGGCCAGGTATCTGGTCATGTTTTCTTAAGTTAGCAGTAACATAAGACATAAAAAAGAACTAAAGGTTGTAAGGACACTGACCCTGTCTGTGAAAGAATGCTCTGCACAGACTGAGGATACTCATATACAAAGTCCACTCAACATTAATTATTTCCATAAAATGGTAACTTGGGGCAGGTGTTCTCAAACGTTCACTGTTAAAAACAACTTGGAGGAAAGATAACCATAGTTCCTACTTTTATTACACACATGACTACGAAAACAACTGTAAGAATTAATGATAAGGGTGACACTGCTTTTGATGTCCCACTTAAGAGCTATACCTCAGCAAGGCTTAATTTATACGAAGAACAAGAACACAGAATGTTTATGAAACCAGCACTCATACCCCGGTAGTTTCATAAAGGCCATTTTATATAAATTTTGACATGTTCTGTGTGGCTCCAGCATGGCACTAAGTTTAAATATATTATGTACTTTAATACTGGTGCTGACTGGGCTGACTGTTACAGAATAAACTCATGATCATTTAACCTTCTCACCCTACCCCCCCCCAAAAAAAAACAAAACTTAAAAAACTCAGATGCTACAGCTCTCCTTAGACAAATAAATAAACCCACACAAAGACAAAGCCAGTAAAGTCTTTTCCAGAAAATACTGCAGCAGTGGTTCTCAAATTGTACTCCCTGGACCAGCTGAGTCAGTTAGAAATGCAAAGTCTGCCTCACCCCAAACCAACTGAATCAGAAACTCTGGGGGTGGGCCCAGTAATATCTGTTTTAACAGGTTCTGTTGGGGATTCTGAAATATGCTATATTTTCAGAACTACTGTTCTGCAGGATAAGTTGGCAATATTGAGAGCAGTTCACCCGATGACAGTTTGACAGGGAAAGTGAGGTAAGCACACAAGGCCAGTTCATGTCACTCACCTCCGGTGGCTCTTTGGATGCCTTCTCTCTAACAGTGCTGTAACCTTGTGGAGAATGTGCCACCCGTGTAACATTTTGCGCTTCTGCTGGTTCAGGTTTTCGAAAGCTTGGAATCCTATTCAGAGTATCTTTCAGTTGTTTATATTCTGCAACTTGAGTCTGCATATAATTGTACAATTGGATGCAAATTGCACAATTTGAGGAGGAAAATAGATGTTATTCATAGATGGTCAATTGGGTTCACTGAAAGACTAGGCAAAAATATTACACCTAAATACCAGCTGGGAAAAAATATGCAGATTGTTTCCATGCATTAACTTCTCCTACTCTGACATGCTTAACCATTTTTGAAACATGCATATTAGAATTAGAGTTAGGAAACAGAGAAAAAATATCTGAGGCAGATGTTAGTTTCCCATGCTGCATTAAAAAAAGAGCAGAATTTTTGTAACTTTCTAATATAAATATTACTAAAAGTAACAGAGCTAAGTAATCAATGTTTCATAGCATTAAAAAATCCACTAAAAACTCACACAATTATACAAATACAAGTGCAGATTTCTTTTACCAATATAGTCTGAGTAACATTTTTCAGAGAAAGGAATCATAAAATATATTAAATAAATATGTATATGTATATACATAAATACATACATATATAAAATCACTCAGGTCACACCCTCCCTCTCCTCCCAGTCAACTTGTCTTGTGCTCAAACAGGGTCCCCTTACTAGCTAGAACACTTCCTATACTGCAGCTCTGCAGTTTTGGAAAACAGTGGCATAGGCAGGAAATGAGGCTGGATTTTAATTTCTCAATCCTGAATGTCCTTTTCTTTTAAAATGAAAAAGGTACTAACATAGGTATAAGATTGGAAAAAACTCACATAGGTATATGTATGTGTACACATGGTGTGTGTGCGCGCACGCATGCACATAATATTTTAAATACAAGAATCTGGAAAGGCAGATAAGAAACAAATACCTTAACTAAGAATATCAGTAGACACTGTACATACCTAGCTCATCATGTATATACTTAGCTCACACAAACATTGCTCTCCTAAAAACAGAAATTCTGTATGTGTAAACCCACACATACGTTAAGAATGCAGAAATACTTTTCTAAACAAGACAACTTTCCCAGAGAGGACTGTGTCCCTCAGTGTACACAGCAGACAGGAGAGTGGAAACAGCCAACATTCTTGTTGTCAAAGCCATGGACCCTGGCACAGAGTTCTTGCATCCCAAGGAAGAGGTGCTTTCTTTTGTCTTACTCCTAATTCACACAAAGGTGAAGAAGTTTGCTTGCTAAAAGTGTCCAGAGGGGGTGCCTTCTTATAATTTGTACAAAGGTGCACCATATGGGCTAGCAGTGGCCCTCACCCCAGAAATCCATTAAAACATTTGCAAAGCAACTTTGGAAGTCAAAGAAAAAAAACAGCTGACATCCACATAGAGATATTTTTAATATTTTAAGATGCATATGGAAGAATCACAAACTAAATTCTACTCTTTCTCCTCTCTCCTATTCCTAGATAGTCTTTGAAGGCAGTAATACTGTGCCTTGCAGATACTGGTGTGCATTAAGATTCACAAAAGTATCATGTCTAAAATGCAGGCTCCTGGATCCATCTCTAGAAATTACGATTCAACAGGTCTCCAGCAAGGCCCACGTAACTGGTTTGCAAGTAAGTCTCAAAAATCACTAGGTTAATAATCAAGCATGACTGTGATGTTGGACTGACCTGAGCTTCAAGGTCAGTTCTGGTCACTGATCTTGGGCCAGTTACTTTACTTCCTTTTAGCCTCAGATGATTTACTTATAAAAAGGTACAATGTTACATAACTCATGGAGTTGTATTAAATAAGATTCTGAATGTAGAGTTCTTATGATCATCCCTCATAAATTATTGACTCCTGATTTCTATTCTATTCATGCGTTTTTCCCTTCCAACTATATTTATAATTCAGGTTGTCAGGACAGAATCTTATAAGATGGTTTATATAAAAGGTGTGCATACCTGAAACAGCATTTGTTTTCTAACAAGATCTGGGAAAAGTTGCAACATGGAACTTGGGGGTGGGGCTCTAATTAAGTATTGCACCTAGTTCTGGGATAACTTCAAAAAGGGGGGTAGCAGGACAAATTTGCAGCCACTTCCCCAAAAAGCCAAAAAGACATTAAAGAAATGGAAAACTACACATAGGTTAAATAAAAAACATTTCTTTTTCTCTTACAAAATTCTATCAGGAATATTTTCAATGTGCTTACTACAAAAATTGACTGGTAATTAAATCAACTATTTTACTTACATTTCTACAGATTTTCAAATTGTTGCACAGTTTAATATTTATGGCTATTATAGTACAGAGAGTATTGACATTTTAGAGCATGAAGAACAGGACTATATGAAATAACACCTGGCAAGAATTTTATAAATAAGATTTTGAAGGAAATAGTCTCTAAAGAAAAAATTCCTGTACAGTTACAGTTTAGTAGGAAGACAAAAATTGATGGCTATCTTAAAAAGGAAGTCCCAAAGACACAGAAGCTATAGCCTCTGAGATGATCAGGTTCCAAGATACTATAACTTTTAGTAATTTTATAAAGACAAAAAAATTCATGGTTTTGTGATAATCACAGATAATTGGTTTCCCTTTGTTCTTTCCTCTTAATTCCTCCAGGAAAAAGA
>PVKY010009558.1:0-13222 GCA_004027775.1 Bradypus variegatus
TAGGGAGTCCCGAGCCAGTCTTTGCAGGAGCTCCAGGGGTCAGGGACCATGAGGCGTGGCAGGCCAAGTGGCCACATTGAGCTGGGCCGAGGATTTTAGAGCAGGGTTTGTGGGCTGGGAGGTCTGAGAGATCCTGGGGTCCCGGGATGGTGTGGGTAGGGCGAGGGCATGAGACCTGAGGCTCTGAGAACTGGGGGGTAGGGGTGATAAGGTGCTACTCCAGTGGCTCCAGCCCAGGAGACCATGGAGGAAGAAGAGCAGCCTTCCTGGCCCCCACCTGCCCCCGTGGCTCTGCAGCTGTAACTCACAGATACCCAGGGCAAGGACTCAATCCTGGCCAGGTCACAGGAACCAACCAGAGCTGAAAAATTAATTTCCTCAATGAACCAGTGCCTGTAGACACTGAAATGCTGAAAGCTCTTCCCAAGCAAAAGCAATCCAACTTAGCTGGGAGAGCCTCTAAGTGGAATCTGGGCTTTCTGCTTTTAAATCAAATCCCACCAAGCTGTCGGGTCCACTAAAGGGATGCACCCACGGCAGGGAAAGCCGAGCAGAGGCAGCAGGTGGGCTGTGGGTGTGGAAATCACAGGGCAGAGGGGTTCAGAAAAACCAGCATGAGTCGGAACACAGCTTTGTTCTCTTAAGGTTTGTGTTTTGTTTTTGTTGTTCATCTGCTCTCTTCCCCTTTGGGCGAAAAATCTGATCTGCCAAATTTCTTGGGGAAATAAGTGTTAAAGTGGATACTGACATTTCAACATCAGCTCCCTGTTCTCACTTTCTAAGTTACTTGGACCCCGTGGGAAATTAAGGCTTCTCCAGACCTCAGGCCAGCCCAGGGCTGGGGTGGAAGATGCCGCCCCCCACCCCTGGGCCTCTGCTGCCCTCCCCAGGACCCTCATGACAGCTCTTCACCAGTGTGGAGGTGAGGGCCAGGGCCAGGCTACCCACCCCCCAGATCAGAGGTCCCTCCCGCCAGCCTGCCTGATGAGCCCTGGACGGTAACAAGCATCGCCTCTCAGCTCTGACTCGTGACTGCTTGACCCTGGGCAGGTTACTTACCGCCCCTGAACCACGGCTTTCCTGCCTGGAAGAATAATTGTGTTACTCATGGCACTTGAATAGAAGAGAACAAATGAGGTGCCCGCTTCAGAGTCAGCTTTCATAAGAAGTAGCAAGTTGGAAGAAGACGGTGATGTCAATGGTCTGGGGATGCTTTGGGCAGTAGGAGCCTCTCAATATCCCCCAGCTCAGCCCCTCCCTCTAGAAAGTTCCACCCTCCACAGTCCTAGGCCTCATTATTCAGGAGGCACCTTCCATGTGCCAGGCAGAGAGCTGCACAGGCCTCCCCCAGCCCATGGCACAAATGCTGCCAGCAGCCCAGTTTAGGATGAGCAAGCAGGCACAGAGGCTACCAGCACAAGGCCGAGCCTGTCCTAGGTCTGACTGCAAAGCCCGGGACCCTCCTGCCCCAGAGCTGAGGCATCTCCAGGGCTAGAGATTTCCCAAACTCCTGCACCAGCCTCTAGTCAGCCTCGGAGCAACAAGCTTCTTTTAGGCTGTAGCAGTTGCCTGTATTTCAGCCATTTCCTTCTCGTAGGCCCCGGCAACCAACTAGAGACTCTCCTTGCAGTTGCTCCTCAGCCAGAGACCACACCTCCTGGGGCTTCCCTTGACACAGTAACCCTGTCTCCACACTCTGCAGAGCCCTTCCTTTGTCTGAGTCCCTGGGTCCCTCTTCAAAGGCAGGAGCCTAAACTTGGTGCTCCCTGGGGAGGCAGAAAGTGGACACCCAGGGGTGCCTGGCCCTCCTGAGTCCTGGTGGCCCTCCCTGGGCAATAGAACAGCACTAGCAGAAAGCCACCTCTTTCCGCTGGTGCTCTGGGGTCCACAGTGGTGTTGCCAGGCCTGAGCTGGAGGACGAGCTCCCAACCGAGCAAGCCGCAGACCAGGACTCTAGTGGGGAGGACCCTTAGTGGGGAGGCAGGAGGGAGCCTGGCATGGCAGCTGAGCAGAGGAACCAAAACAAGGTTCATCTGGAGCCTGGGCAGAGGAAGGGCAGAAGCAGATGTCATCAGTCAACCGCCACAGCCTCCCACCAAGCCTAGCTGCCTCTGCAAAACCCTCACCCAGGCCAGTGCATCAGTGTCAGCATATTCCATGAAATGTGTTCACCGTCTGGCAAGGCCTCGGCCAGAGAATGGTTTCTGTCCCTCCCCCCAGCACGTACCCTCTAGTTGACCGTCCCTGACTCTGCTGTCCTGGTTCCCTCCTGCCAGGCAGCAGGGTCGGGCCAGGACCAGCGTCCTGCTGAGAAATCCAGCTCTCGCCGGTCCCTGTGAGCTTTTCTAACTTCCCTGCCTCCACGCTACGTGTCAGTACGTACTTCCTTCTGCCTGGAGTGCTCGTCCAGTCTGCCATCCCTGCCTCTGTTCACGAACAGAACTCTGCAGCTTCAAGAGCCAGCCAGATGTCCCCACCACTCTGCAGCCCTCCCTGATCAGCAGGCGTGGTGTTTCCCCCACCCCTGTGCACCACGCTTGGTTTCTTGGCCGTCATTTTTGAGGTCAACAGACACCTGGCTCTGTGCTGAGTGCAAAGAGTCAGTAAGGCATTGAATCCTCCTGCAGCCATCTGTCGGGGGCACTGTTACCACAGATGGGGCAGCTGAAATTTGGAGAGCTACTGGATGAATAGCTAATAGGTGCTGGGGGGCTGCAAACCCTGATGGGCCCCATGCCTTTGGGCATTTGGATCGTCGAGTACCAAGCAGCGATGTCATATAGGAAACTCTGCCAGCAGGTCCTCCCAGGGCCAGCAGCCTTGCTCCAGTGCCCTGTCCAGGATCCATGATCCAGGTGACAATGGCCTGAAGTGGCAGGAGGTCCCTGGGGCAAGTGTGGGCACCTGTCTTCCTGGGTCACCCAGTAAGCGTGGGCTTACCATCAGTAGGTGTCCTTTTCTTTTCTCTCCGACTGAGTCTCCCACTTCCTTCCCTACTTCCACAAAGCCCTTTAAAGATGCAGCCCTTCTCCCACGTCCCACCCCTGCACTCCCTTAGCCCTGCCTGCCTCCCACTTGAGCCAGCTCTCCAGGGCCCAGGGCAGGCAGGCAGCCAGGCCGCCTGGGAGCTTGTCTTCCCTTCACAGGCATTGCTGAGGCCCAGCCCCTTGGGGTGCCAGGTGGAGGAGGGTGGAGGCCTGGAGTGTCACAATCCCAGCTCTGGGAAGGGCTGAACTCCTTAGTCACTGTGGGGCCCTGCCCGGGCCCAGCCACTGCTGCAGGAGGGGCGATCCAGCACATTCTGTCCTGCCTTAAAGGAAGTTGCTACAGAGAGGTGACCCGGAGTCCAGGATGAAGATTTCTCCTCAGGCTCACGGGATGGTGCCCTTCACACACCTGCTGTGGCGGGAAAGGTGCCCAGGGCAGGGACTCGGGCCTCTCCACGCACTCCTCTCCGGGTATTCCAGGTCTGTCCATCCCCACTCCTGCAGTCGTTCCTTCTGCCCCTCAGCCACGGCCTGGCCCTGTACTGGGCCTGGGAACAGGTGCCTTCCCACTTCCATCTTCACGGCCCACGGGGCAGACCCTACACTAACTCCCCAAAGAGGTGGGGGCCCCCGTGCCTAGGCAGTGTAGGGGTGCGCTGACTCCACGCCTACTCAGAGGGCAGAGGATTAGCCCCATTTCACAGATGTGAAAACTGGGTCTTTGCGAAGCAGTGTGCCCTGGGCCATGCTGCCAAAAATAGGGGCCCAGACTATGACACTGAGGCCTGGGAGCTGGGAGGGTGGCAGGGGCCCCGAGGCCAGCTCCCCAGCTCCCTGTGCCTTCAGGGTGCATCCCTCACTCCTCTCAGTCCCTTAGGGCAGTGCCCCCAGGTAGGTCAGGCCTCTGGCTCTTGTCTGGCTACTTTGAGGTTTAGTTTGGGGGTGCAGTGGAGCCTTGCCCTGAGGGGACCCACATAACAGCATTTGGTGTGCTAGGACGGGGGAAGGACCAAGCCCAGCCCTCTCCAGGGACAGCCTAATAGGTGACCCAGGCCCACAGGTCCCAGTTAGAAGTCTGACAACATCAGGGTGTTTAGGGGCCTGGGACCCAGTTTCTTGCATGTCAGGAGCTTGGGGGAATTTGGGGGCCCAGCTGAGGAAACGGTGACCACCCTGCCCCACCCAGCATCTGGGAGCTTGCTGAATGCCTGGGCAGGGCAATGTGAATGAACACACACTCCATTTAAAGGAAAAGAGGTCCCTGGATCCCCAGTGCTGGCTTAAATTAATTATATTACACTGTTGCTTATGTGTGTACAAACGTGAAACTAAGTATAAGCAACTTAAGTTTGTAGCTCTTACCCAACAATAAAGCCAAGCAAACATATGGGGCAAATGCAACCAGAGCTTCCCTTAACTGATATTTTGCTGAGACAGTTGCTTCTGCCCTTGGACAGCTTAGGCAGCTTTGCTGGAGAGCTCAGCCCACTTGGGGCACCCTGTACCCATGAACACTCCTCCCCTTCTCTCTTTTGGAGCTGCCCTGAGACCTTGGGCAGCTCGATGTATGGGGCATCATCTGGCTTTCCCTTGTCCCTTGACTCAGCTGCACCTCCAGGGTTTAAAGCCGTCTGTCAGTCTGTGGTCCTCACACTGCTCGCCAGAGCAAATGCAAAATCAGGTGCTGACATTGCTGTGGACATGCAGGAGCACCAGAAAATCCTTTTGGAGACCCCCCACACACACACACACAATACTCCAGAGAACCTGGTTTTGAAAACACTGACCCCCCACCCCTCTCAGGGATTTGGCGGCTGAGAGGGCTGAGTAGACACCCCCCAACTGCTGCCCAGTGCAGTCCCCTTTCCTGCCCCTCCCACCCCTTCTGGCACCTGCCATATTATTTCTCAAGAGCTTGCCAGGTCTGATGTTGCCAGGTCTGATGTTGACCTGCCCGGGCTCAGGCTGGGGCATACACCAAGCTGTGGCTGTGGGTCAGACTAGAAACGATAACACCAGCAAATCTCTCCTTACCGAGTGCTTCAGGGATGTTGTCCACGAAGCCTTTCACAGGCATGGCATGACTCAGTCCTTACCTGGGAGGCAGGCAGTAGCCTCACTTCCCATGTGAAGACACTCAGAGCGTGCGCCCTGCATCCACTGAGAGCCCCCCACTGACTGCCCTGCCTTGTGCACCGCTGCACCCCCACAGCCTGGGGCTGTGATCCAGATGCCATTCAGTAGATACTGGTCAAGTGCACAGACAAACATACCGGGTCAGTTCTCCCTAACGTGGCCAACCACACCACATGGCCTGCCTGCCTCCCTGCTCCCAGACCACCCCTGTCTGCCCTCGGCCACTGGGTTTCTGCCTCGCTGGCCTGCTTTCATTGAGGTTTCCAAATATACCAAATTCCCACCTCAGGGCCTTTGCACCTGCCGTTCCTTCAGTCTGAGCTCCTGTTCTCCCCTCTCTAGCTAACCCCTAAGTTAACCTTTATTTGTTAGGGAATTTTTTCCTAAACCTCCTTCCCACACCTTCCACCAAAATAAAGTAGAGGTCTTGGTTTTGGTCTCTCATTAACCTTTTTATTTTAAATGTGTAGCACATCTTGTAATGTGTAATTCTTGACTGTATTTGTACAGATCTGCAGTTTCATCCCCTGGAGGTTGGTCCATGGGGTGGTGGCTGTCTGTGTGTCCTGTGAGCCTGGCATGGTGCCTGCAGGCCATGGCTGCTCAGGCAGTGGGGTTCGAATGAGTGAATGGATAGATGAGCTTTATCCCCAATTCCAGGGTGGGATGCCAGGCTCAGGGCAGTTACTGAACCGTCGGGGCTGTGGCTGATGAATGATGAAGCTAGATTCGCAGACCCAGGCCTTCTGGTGTCAAGGCTGGGCTCCGGCACTGATGTGCAGCCCCTTGATTTATCATTTTGTTCCAGATTAGGGTGGAGCAGTATGGACACTTATGTTCTCTCCTTTTCTTTCCCAGGCTCTGGTGCTTTTCCTTTCCCCACGGCCACAGCCCTTGCCGTCACAGCATGTCCTTGACCCACCTGCCAGGGCAGGACACTCAGGCTGGCCCGGGACCAGCTCTCCGAGTGGCCAGAGCCGACCCCACCAGCTTTGGGGGCTGTTGTGAGTTTTGGGCAAGAGAAGAGAAGCCATCTCTAGCCTTCTGTGTCCACTGAAGGCCTTTTCAGCTTTGCAGTGGTTTGCAGGGGTGAGGACCCCGGGACTCTCCCTCAGGGAGAAGAATGCATTTGCTGAGCTCTGAGTTCATCTGTTTCAGCAAGTACTGGACTGGGCCAGGGAAGGCAGAGTGGGCGTGGGGGAGAGAAGACATCTTGGAATGGGGAGGGGCAGCACTGGGGGTGCCAAGGACCACACAGCTCTGAGGATGCAGCCTTTGAGCCCAGCTGCCCTATCACAGTTTGTAACATCACCCCACAGAGGGGCCCAGGCCTCGGGGGAATGGGTCCACCAGAACTGAGAACAGAAAGTTGTCGGGGGAAAATCAAGGAAAGATTTTCTAAGGGGAAAAGCCCTGTAGGGAAACCTCAGTGACATGCACCAGGCTTCATTCACGTGACACCCAGATCCCCCAAGGTTCATGGGAAAGTCTCCTTGGGGACCTGCCCCTCAGTAACCGTGCCCCCCACCCTAGGCATTGGCCACCGATGTTCAATGCCCAGTTACACTGAAGGAACTGGGGTCAGTCAGCAGGACTCAGGCCCTGGGGTGCCCTGGGAGCCCTCCCATCACCCTCCCTCCTCAGAACCCTCCCTGAGAGGCAGCCGCGATGCCACCACCTGACAGGCCAATGCCTGCCCCCAGCACTGGGGGCTCCTTTGGGGAGACCTGGAGTGGATGGTGGGCTGGGGACAGCAGACCCCACCCGGGCTGGATTTGTCTCAGCTCCCTGGGACAGCCACATGGCCCATAGCCCTGCCCCTTGCCCCCACCCATGGTCCTCTCTGGCTTCGTGGCCTGCCGGCTGGTAACACTGGATCAGAGCTGCCTTTGCTCCCTGAGATCAGAAAAGTATGGTTGGTCCCAAGGGAACCACCAAACATTTGTTAATTTTTTTTCACCTCCTGAGTCCTTGGGGTTCCTCAGTATGTCCCCAGCCCCTGAGGCTCCTACAGTGGCCACCCCAACACCTAGTGTTAGAGTTTCTGGGCTCATACCCTGCTCACCCCATTTGCAGGGGATGGAGGGAGGTGCCATAAGCTTTTGATGCCCACATAGGGCACCACACAGGTGCCGCAACTCCTGGGCTTCCCAAGCAGCCACCTTTTGCATAATGCTGCGTGGCTAGGTAAGGAGTTATGTCTCCACAAGGTGCTACCCTCCTTTAAGCACTGCTGCCTAGGGAGCCCAGTTACAAACCAGAGACTGTCTCGAATTCCAGCCCTGCCCCTTTTCAGGTTCCCTCCCCTCCATGCTGGCCCCGTTGGCTTCCTCCACCAGGGGAAAGGGATTGCAGGGCTGCCTGCAGCCCCTGGCCACCTAAGGCAGAAGGCTGGTCTCAGATTCTGCAGACCCTGCCCAGCTCAGGCCCCTTCCGTTGCTGTGGGTGCTTCATCTCTGCCTGCAGCCCTTGGCTCTGATCCCAAGAGACTGCGCTGCACTGAACTCCAGGAGGCCTGAGGGTGGGCCCTGGAGGGAGCTGCATGGGAAGCTGACCTGCTCTGGGTGCCCTCTGCACCTGGAGGGCGGGTCTGGGGAGACGAGGGGTGCCCTCGGCCTGTTGGAACAGCCTGGCCAAGATAAGCACACGTCTTCACACAGCACAGAGGATCTTGTGATGGTGCTTTCCTCAAAGTTGTATTGCTTTCATCAGTTTCCTAACTTAATAAACAGTTGTGAAAGTCCTTTGCCTCCTTTGGGCGCTGGAACCAGTCGTTGGGAGGGAAGGCGAGAGCAGGCTCTGATTTCTGTCCCACCAGCTGCCAGAACTCAGTGTCCACCCCAGCAGCGGCTCTAAGAAGGTGGCCAGCCCTCCCCAGGGACCCCCA
This sequence comes from Bradypus variegatus, assembly GCA_004027775.1. Taxonomy (NCBI): domain Eukaryota; kingdom Metazoa; phylum Chordata; class Mammalia; order Pilosa; family Bradypodidae; genus Bradypus; species Bradypus variegatus. Next base: position 8,011 of record PVKY010009558.1, read on the forward strand.
GGCCACCCAGGCAAGGATGCACTTCTCTTTCCTCAAATGATTTCAGCTGCAGAAGCCTTTAAACCAAGTCACTTGTAGAATCAGGTCCTCCTCTCCTGAAAACTCTGAGTGCTGAGTTCTAAGTTGAAACTAATTCCATTCATTTCAGTGGATAAAGACGTGTATTCATTGTGAGCCCCTGGCTCACACTCATCCCTGCGAAAATAACCAAAATGCTGTTAAAATGGGCCTAATTTCTTAGGTAGTTAACATCAGCCCTCAACACAACCTGACAAAACAGTTCCCCTTAGTTAGTTATGCTACAATGCTCTTGTTTATCTGCTCTTGGTTAAGTTTTTTGGTAGCTATTAGGAACTGTAAACTTGCATGTCTGCCTATAGAAAAAACATAACAGAGGTTCATGTTCAGGTGATCTAGCCTTTAAGGCCCCCCACCCTCAGACCACGTGGGAGAGCTACAGGAGTTCATAAAAGCAGTACAGTTTGGGGGGGGGGGCTGGTGTGTTCTGACTTCAGCTGGCCGCCCAGGGGCTCTGTCTTCAGTGCTACTGGGCTGTGTGCAGGCCCACACCATCGTCACTGGGCTTTATAAGTGTGAAGAGATGCCTCAAATGCGGAGGTGGGGGTTGAATTCTTATCCCCAGAATGAATGGGCATATCTCAAAAGTAAGTGCATAAATCCTCCAAAAGTCAAGCTGCCCTTTCACCTCCCACTAGGATGCTGAGGGAGTTAGGGGGCTGGGAAGGACATCCTGGCCTCCTCACATTGGGGGAAAAAACAGGCAAACACCTCCCATCTGAGCAGGCTCAGGTGCTGGGCACTGCACCTCAGAAGCCAGGGGTTGGCCTCCAGTCAGACAGCTACAAAAATAGCCCAGAGTGAGGTAGAGGAGTCCTGCCTTTGTGCAAGAACAATCTGAGTTTGAGCAGTCTGAGGCCAGTGAAGGCACCCAGGTTGGCCCCAGTTCCTTCTGTCTTGTTGCTCTGCTGTCTTCCATGCCAGGCTTCCACGTGGCCACCCCAGCCCCTGTCATCCCATCCACATTCCAGCCAGTGGGAAAGGGAGGAGCAGAAGGTCTGAGCAAGCTCCTTTAGGGCATGACCCAGAGGTTGCATGCATGACTTCTGCACACCTCCCAGGGCTAGAACTTGGCCATACCAGCTGCAAGGGAGGCTGTGAAGGGCCCAGCTAAAACTCAGGGGCACTAAGAAATATCCAAGGGGAGGATGGACATTGAGGAACTAGCGACAGCCTCTGCTCCCCGGTTCTGGGGTTGCCAAGCAGTCTGCTTACACTGACTGACTGATTATCCCCTGCCTTTCCCTTTGGGGAGCTGCTGAAGCCAGACACACAGGCAAAGCCTCAGTCCCCTTCCAGAGCCTGGTCGTGTGTGCATGCATGTGCTAGCATTTGGGAAGTCCCTACTGTGTGCTGCCCACTGACCAGCTGCTTTGCATAATTATCCCGTTTAGTCCTCATGACCAATGAGATAGACATTTTTGTCCCCTTCCTACTAAGGAGGTAGAAGCAGCCCCAGGGAAGTTAAAGTATCTCACCCAAAGGTCTCACACTAGTGGTTGGAGGCGACAGGGTGGACTTCTTTGAGCCTCCATTTTCCCGCCTGTAATATGGACTTTATGGCAGCAGGTCTAACAGGGAACTGAGATAAAAGTATTTCACAAGACACTAGACAACATGCCTGGCATCCAGGTAACCCTTGACATGGCGAGAATGGCCACCATTATTGCAGTGGCAGAACTGGGATTTGAAGCTGGCTTGTATACTGCAAAATGCCCCAGTCTCTGCCCAGCAGGCATAGTTCCAAGTTCCTTAGCTGCCCAAGGACTGAACTCAGTTAAGGGGCAAGGAGTCCCTGGGGATCTCAGTCCCAAGATGACCAACAGGTTTCCTGAGACATGGGGTCTGGTTCAGGAAGAGAAGAGGCCCCTCAGAGGCTTCAGCACCCAGGGGCCCTGCTCAGGCATGCCACATTACCTGCACAGATTGCCACCCTGTCATAGCACTTCAGCCAGGCCTCCCAGTGTGCAAAGGGCCCTTCCTCAGCCAGGAGCTGGCAAGAAGGCAAGCCCAGACCCATCACCCCAACAGCACGTGCCAACCATCCCTTGCTCAACACCCAAAGCTGCAAATCATAATGGAAAAAGAAGGAACCTTTTAAGAAGCAATTGTCTTTAACAAGTGTGGCTTGGAAAGGGCCCCCATGAGTTCCTCTGGGTCATCATTAGGTGGGTTTTGCACACTAAGAAACTTCCAAATTCCATCATGTCCCAGTCCTGATGGCTCCTTAGGATGTGGAAATGTTCTCTTCCAATGACATGCTGGTGGCTTTTTCACCTCGCCTCCCTGTGCTTTCCTGCCCCACCTGCAGCTAGGGCAGGGCGGGTCTCTTCTGCTGGGTAAAAACCAACCCCACCCTACTCCTGAGTCTGCTTTGGCTGCTCTGGCTTTGGGATGTGGCTCTGCCTCATTAACAGTCAAGAAAGAAGCCTGGAGGGGCCACAGGCGTTCTTAGCTTGGGATCTAAGGATCAAATGCCAGGGGTCTCTGCCCTTGAAAGGGGGGAGGAGAGCACACCTTTAATTTCATTAAACCGTAACTGATAACAGTTAATGGTCTCCAACACCAGGTCTCAAAGATCCCAGGGCCTACAGAGTGGCTCCTCCGTTTAGAGGCTGTTGAACGGTCACCACCCTCCTCGAGCCTCCCCACTGTCCTTTGTGGGGGAAGGGAAATGATAGTTGGCTTGGAAGGCTGTGTGTCGACTGCATGATACAAATCGTGGAGTCATCTGTAAAGGCCAGGTTTGCTGACCCCCGAGCTCCTGCTCCCAGCCCCCACCCCATGCTGCCGTCGCCATGCATGTGCTCCTGGCTCTGTGCTGGGCCCAGAACCCCAGCGAGACCCTGCCTGGCAAAGACCAGGGAGCTGCCCAGCCTGAGGCCAGGGCTGGTGGCCCCCCAACCTTCCTGCTGGGGAAAGTCCTCAGCTCTCTGCTGCCTGAACCTGGTGAACCAGCCATGCACTGGACCAAGGAGAGGACAGTCCTCCCTTAGCTCCTTCCTCCCCTGGGACAGAGGGCAAAGGGCACTGGACCACCCAGAAAGAAGCTTGGAAGCAGCAGCTTGTATGGCCTTGGGGTCCACATAGCTCTACTCTCCTAACTAGGGACACCAGAGATGGTTTCTTCCACTCTTCAGTGCCCCGTTCTCATGGAGAGATATGGGATTTACGAACCAGAGTTGAAATGTTACCAAAGAGTGCACCTAGAAGTTGTGGCCTGGACGAAGGTGGCCAGCCAGGGGTTCCAGCTCCTGCTCCACACACCAAAGCAGCCACCATGGGAATAGGCTGCTTTTTCTAATGCATGCAGATGCCATCTCTGGGCAAGCTGTGTCCTTGCCAAGTCCATCCCCTCCTCCAGGGAGTATGAGCCCTGTTCTGGGGCCAGGGTCAGGGCTCAGCACAATATGCTTTGGCCCCAGCAGCTGAGTCAGGACTTTGCCTAGAGCTCCCACAGTGAATGTGGAGGGGACACGCTGGGAGTCAGGCCAGCAGGGTTCAGATGCCAGTTCTCCTGACACTGGGCAACCTTCCTTGGGAAGGTCCCTTTACTCCTTTAGTGTCACATGCACTAGAAAAAAAAAAACTGGATAAGAGAAAAGAGTCCAGCGTCTGTGAAGGGTTAAAGGAAAATCCATAAGAAATACATGTTTCCCTTTTAGCCTTGGCTGCTGGGAAGCCCAGGACCAATGGTTTCAGCCCAGACACAGTCTCCACCCTCCTGTTGGCCCATGTGCTTCCTCCCCCTTCCAGGGCCTGGATTTTCTATTTTATGAACCTCTCTGTGGAACTGGTTACTGCAATGATAGGGTTCAAAGGGCCCTCAAATCCTGCTTGGAGCATGGGTAGAGTCAGGCAACTTGCTTTTCTCTTCAAGAGCCTGACTGTTTTTGGTGAGCATGGTCTCCACCAGGTGCAGGTCTGATCTGATGCCTAAAGGAGAATATTCTTGTCCACTGCTTTACATAGCTCCCACTGAGCATGGAGAGGCTGGATTGTTGCTCAGAGGACCTTCCCTAAAAGACCTAGAAGGTCACGGGGTGCCAGCTGGGTTTGTCCAAGCTTGGCTGAACAGGAGTCAGGGCATCCTTCTCTTCCCCAGGCTCCAAACCCTGTGGTGATGGAGGAACAGGACACCTCCGGGCCTGAAGACGGCTTGGGCAGCCACCTCATCCCCCTGACCCCAGCTCCCCAGGAGGAGTGGCCTGGAGCACAGGCTTTTAAAGCCGGGAGCCGCTGGCTGGGGGTGTAGGGGACCTTCTCCCCTTCCTCCACCTCCACAGCTTTCCCAGCTGTGATGCTGCCTGCGGCTGTGCCCCCCTCCCCACCTCCCCTTCCACAGACATCCTTCCATTTCACAAAAGACAGCCTCATCACCCCTCCTGAAGCTCCTGGAGGCGTGCTGCCCAGAGAAGAACTCTGGGGCACCAAAGGGACAACTGAACAATGGGCAGCACCCGAGGAGAGGGCAGAGAGCAAAGCAGAGGGTCGTGGATGTGAGCAGCACCTTTCAGAATTCAATGGCCAGCTCACGGCAAGGTCCCACATCTTTGCATGTCTGTCTGTCCATCCATCCTCTTATCTCCCTAGCATACCCCTTTATTCCATTCTTAGCTTGAATCATAACTCAGAAACGAGATCGTTGTCACTGGGGTGTAGAGTAACATCTTTCCTTAAACATTAAGAGTGGTATCAAACTTCTGGTGGAAATTAACTCTAATTTGGCTGAAAATGATGGACATTTTCTATACACTGAACAACCCAAGTCCACAGTCCTCTGCACTTGAATCATGTAGCCCATATGTCCCAGGTTATGTGCTTTGTAACAGAAAATTGTGATGCCACTTTAGAGATCAACTTAAAAATATGCTCAAGGCACATGGTTTTTCAAAATTATTTTAGGGGGACGCGGGAACCAAAATGGCCAGGGCAGAGCTGAGCCGGGTCTGGGGTGTGTTTGATGTCCCTCTTTTCTGGGCACCACGGACGGCCGATGCCTCGATGTTGGAGAAGAGGCGGCGGCTTTGAGGCACCCACAGCACCAGGGGCCACCGCGGGAAGGGGGGTGGCGGGAACAAGGGATGGGTTGGCCCAGGCTGGTTCTGACAAATGACCTCCCAGGCAGAAGGCA
>PVKY010009559.1:0-13238 GCA_004027775.1 Bradypus variegatus
TTTGCTCCAAGGAGGGCCCAGACCTCTGCTGTCCACACTCCGGAGTAGGTGATCCAGGAGCCTCTTGGATTGGAAAGTTCAAGGATGAAGAGTCTGTTTTATCAGGAAATGCCCCAGTGCCCAGCACCTGTTTTCGAGTGCCTTAGAGGAGGTGGTGGAGGGAGGCTGGTGGGACCAGGGTGGGGCTGGGGCCAGAAGACTCACTACTGCGTGGGTAGGCATCGGGGGAGAAGCCGGAGTGGGGGAAGGTGCCAGTGGAGCTGGCCTGGGGTCCCTGTGAGAGAGAGGCCAGGCACCCTTCCATCGAGTACCTGTCTCCTAGGTGTCATAAGCAGATCTAGGCTCTGAGGATTCAGCAGCAAGGGGGTAGGCAAGGGGACAGATATTTTAAAGAGTGATTGACAATAATTAAAAGAAACAATAAAGTACAAGGCAACTGCAGGCAGTGGGAGGGGCGGAGAAGAGAACACAAGGCCATGAGAGAGGCAGTGACGAGTGGGAGTGGGTGCCTGGAGAAACCCAGGGAAAATGGGATGGTGGGGCAGGCTGGGGGCCTTGTCACTGTCTCCTGCCAGCCCCTCTCACTCAGGCCCTGGACCCTGGAGCCCACGGAGGAGGGCTGTGCAGCAAGCCTGGCTGTGTCCGAAATGGACTGACCCGTGAGTCAAGGCTGGACCACAGTTGCCCAGATGTAGTGCCCATGCCAGCACACCTAGGGCACTCCAGAGCTGTCAGGCCCTTAGAAACCTTCCCAGCTCTGTGGCAGCTTCGAATGCCCACAAGGCTGGGCAGTTAGTTACCCTGCAGAGCTGGGCTTCCCCCAGCCAGTGTCCTCTGACTCAGTCCCATTCAGAGCAGGGCTTAACCCAGAGCCAGGCTCTCCCAGGCCTCCGCTCCGTACAGGGCACCTGCGTGTACCTCTTCAGGCCTGGGCCTGGCAGGAGACTTGGAAGAATCAGACACAGGCCCTGATGTGTCTGTGAGAATGGAGGTCGCTCCCAGCCTTTGCCATCCTTGCCCAGTCTCACCTAAAGTGTTCCTCAACTATCCCATTCTACACCATCCATGATGGTGTATTGATAGATTGATCAATTGATCAATTGATTAATTAATCAATTGATCAGGAAGCAGCATAGCTAAGCTGCAAACAGCACGGGCTTTGGAACTACGCAGGCTCAGGGTCTGAATCCTGTCTGTGCCATTCCCTGCTTGTATAGCCTTCTGTTAAACAGGAACAAATCCCGGGCTTACAAGGCAAATATAAGATTGGAGTCTTGCTGCTGGAAGCCAGCAGGCATTCAAAATCGGTAGGGGCTATTTTTCTCAATATCATTCTATATAAATTAAGTTGTTCTTAGTTACATCATTTGAAAATGTATCTCCAACTTAAATGCTATAGGGAAGTTCTCTTTGGGGCCCCTGGCAGCACCTCTGATGGCTGCACTCATTGTCCAGTGGCGTCCGTAGTTGACCGGCCATCGAGCTGCTCCCCACATGCCCCTCTGTGCCGCAGCCCGAGAACACTGTTGTTCCTAAAAGCTAAGTGGATTTGATCAAAGTGAGTCGGCAACAAATTGTTGAAATAGGTGAGAGAGATTTAAATAATCGAAGGTGTATTTGTTCTCTGTGGCTGCCATAACCTATAACTGCAAACTTGGTGGCTTGAGACACCCACATTGATTCTCTCGGGTTCTGGAGGCCAGGGTCCAACGCCAAGGTGTCGGCTGGGTCGGATGTCTGGGAGGCTGTGCGGGAGAACCCGTCCCAGGCCTCTCCTGGCTTCTGGGTCTGCTGCCGCCCTCAGTGCTCCCTGGGTGGTGACACACCCCTCCAAATGCTGCCTCTGTCTTTGCTTGGCCTTCTTCTCTGTGTCTCTGTACCTTCCCCTCTTCTCATGAGGACACATCATAGGATTTAAATCCATGATGATCTTAATCTCAGTTTCCCTAACTGATTTACATTTGCAAACACGCTTTTTCAAAATAAGGTCACATTCACAGGTCCCAGGTGGACATATCTTTTGGGGAGGCCACCGTTCAACCCACTAAAGGGGAGAAACCCAACAATTTTTACTTAGAGCCTTCCCTTGGAGTGCTTCACAAATGACAAATATCTTTAAATTCTTGCTGCTTCAGAGAAATCTGAAACTAGACATTGCGGACAATGCATTGTGGGTGTGGTTTACAAATGAACATATAGTGATGTTTTAAGGAAAAGGTTTAAGGATGTGCATAACACTTTCCATTTTATCCCTTTTTTCAGTTAACCAACTAAGTAGAGATAATTTGCCCTGGATAACAAATTGATTGCATTGGGTAAGAGGGATTCGATAATGGTCTTACCATATGATAATATTATATTAAACATTATTATTACATTTAATGTGCTTTTCATCATCATCATTATCAGAATGGGGCCACCTAGATTCTATCAAGAGAAAATATTTTCTGTTAAGAGTCTTTCTAGAAATCACATGAACCAGAAGAGCGGCCTTGATGGCGGGAATTCTTGGCACAGACAGGCCAGAGAAGGATGTGGTCCCTTCACATCCCTCATACAGACCCCACTTTTCCCTCCTATAACAAATGCCTGCTGGACGCCTCCTTGGGGCCAGGATCTGTATGGATGCTGAGGAATCAGCGTGGACAAAGCAAGCCCCAGTCCTACCTCCATGAGCCTTACAGCCATCTGACGAGGGCACCCTTTATTTCTCCCTTATGTCCAGCCTGGGCAGGGGTTGCTGGTGCCTGTTGGAGGCCTGTCCTCCTCTGCACAGGCAAGTCTCCTCCCTGGCCTGGCCACTTGACATCTGAGAAGGCTGTGATTCTCTTCTGTCTCCCCACTCTGCTCCCTGAACTCCTGGAGGAACCCCTTCTATCAAACAAAATCCCGCTCTGTTCACCTTGGGAGCCCCCTGCTGTGGCACTGGCCTGGTGATGCCAGCTGACAAGGCTGGGTCTGTCCCAGGGGTGTGGTCCAGAGCCCTCGTTCCACCGTGGAGCGTCCTCCTGTGTTCCTCCTGGCTGACATTTCCTTTAGCGTCCCTGTTCACCGGGAAGGGTGAGGGCAAGGGCTTCAGAGTCAGAATAACCTGAAGCCCAGGTGTGTCCTCACCACTTCCTCTCCCGTGACCTAGGGCTCAGCACTTAGCCTCCCTCAGCTGCAGTTTCTTTGTCTCTAAAATGGGCAAATAGCACCTACCTGGTGGGGCTGTTGCGAAGGTTATTTTATTTACTCAGTATCTCCTTTGTGCAAGACCCTGGGGATAGAGCAATGGGCAAGGCATTCCCGCCCTGATGAACAGACCCTTAGGAGTGGAGTGAGGTCCCAGGGCCCACCCCTCATCCCCCACCCCACCTCCCATGAAAGACCCTAGCTCAAAAGACCCTGGGCTGCTGACCCCAGGTCAGAGGCTCCTCCCCTGCCCGCAGCTGCCTTGGCACAGGTGGGAGAAGCCAGCCACTGAGTTCCGTGGCTGCTTGATGGCCGTGGACTGGGGATGAGGTACTCAGCTGGCTCCTGGCACAGCTGATGCATATACAGATTTATGCTTGATGCAGTGCGGCCATGTTTCCTAATCAGGTCTCAACTGCCTTTAGGACCAGCTGGATTGGGCGGTTCTAGGCTGGCTTGGTGAGATATCGCCTCCCCATAGTGACCACCCCAGTGGGGCTTCTTGGCTTTGGTCCAGCATGATCCCCACCATGGCAGGCTGCACCCTGCCCATCCAGGCCAGCTGTGGGCATGCATGTGGGCCCAGCACAGTCAGGGCATGCATGGCCTGCTCTTAGCACGGAGGCTGCAGCCGCCTCACCCACTCTCCCACTGAGCACTCAGCCCTTTCTCTCTGGGTTTTTTCCCTTGAGGTCCAGAGCTTCAAACAGAAAGGAAAGCCATAATCTAGAAGAACATCAGCTCATAATGTTCTGGAGAGCATAGTGACTGGAAAATATTTCATTCATTTGGGGGATTCAGTGAGAAAAGTTATGCAAGATGCCCAGCGTTTTCCCAAGCACAAAGAAGTGTTCACTAAATGCTAGCTCCTGTTGTAACTGGGCACCCTGGAGCCTGGGCTTTGTTGCTGGCCTCAGTGGCACTCGGCTTGGCTGGTGACCTTTGCTCTGTCATCTGCTTTGGCCATGATTCTGCGTTCCCTTGTGTACGGGCTGCTTGAGTGACTCGATCACTTGACCTTCTTAGTGGAAGCTTGATCCCTCCTGGGGGGTCAGTACCCAGAGACAGCCCTGGCAGAACTGGGACCAGAGGGGGAGGGTTCAGCCTCGTGGCAGCATTAAATGGGGCAGAGAGAGAGGTCTCCCCACCCCCTCCCTGACCCACGTCATTGTCTCAGTTGGACACCTTACCCCAAGACAGATCAAGAAGACCAGGAAAGCCCAGTCCCTGATTTGCCACATCTTCCAGAGAGTCTTCTCCACTACTCAATTTTAAATTGCTGTGTTCTTCCCTGCAACTCAGCCCTTCTTATCCCTCTTCCTTGGTTTATTTTCTCCATAGCACTTGTCATCATCTGACATATATTTACTTGAGAATTATTTTTATCATCTCTCTCTCCTGGTCCCACTGTACTGTAAGTTCTGTGCAGGGGGCCTTTGTTTTGTTCATTGCTGAATTTCCTGAGATTGGAACAGTGACTACACAATAGACTCCCAGAAAATGTTGGTTGAATGAATGTCTCAATACATTTTTCTGATTATAAAAGTAGTACTTATTAACAGATACCATTTATGCATCAGTCCTCTAAGAGTATTTTATGTTTTCTATGGCTATATGAATTTATAAAAATATGTAGGCAGATACTTATCAAACTGTTAGCTGTACTGTTAGCCATAGTGCACTCAGCTGAGGGGCAGGGCGAGGGAGAAGGCTTGGCTGGGTCAAGGGGAGATTTAGCTGTATATGTTATGTTGAGATTTTTTATTAAGAGAATGCATTCTCATATTACTTGTGCACTTAAAAATTATTTTTTTAAACTATGCAAGCTAAAATTCATAACAAAATTAACAACTCCTTATAGGAAAGCTGAAAAATGCAGAAAAGTTCAATATGGAAAATCAAAATCACCCATGATTTTTCCCTCAGAGGCCATCAAGTCTTGTGGTGTGTGCTCTGCCAGGGTCTTCTCCACTTGTCTGCAGAGTGGAGCTTCTCTGGGTCTTAACGCCCATCAGATGCTGGGTTCTGGGCATTCAGGGTCAGGGCGTCCCTCCCTGCGGCTCTCACGGCGCCTTCCTACTTGGGCTGTGGCTGCTAGGGTGCTAAGGAAGTGTTTGGATGGACATCTTAAGGGAAATGAAGCCTCCTGAAACCAGGCTAGGGGAATCCTCGGGGCATTTTGTGGGCTTTCTCAGACACTCTCTCGGCTGCTGTCCTTGTCACCAAAGCCGGCCTCCATCAGAGGACTCCATCCCTTCACCCTCCAGCCCTCATTCAGTCATTTACAGGGGCCACCACCAGGGGCCATAGGCAATGTGGGTGAGAGGGAAGAGAGACTGACCCTACCCCACTGGGGAAGCTCAAGAAAACCCAAAGTAAACGGACAACAATGCAATGGCAACATTGAAGCTCAGACCCAAAAGATGAGCAGGAGGTGGAGACAGGGCCCTCCAGGGGAGGGACAGCAAGTGCGAAGGGCTGGAGGCCGCAAAGAATTGGTGCTCCAGGAACTGGGAAGGGGGTGCATAGGGCCAGGGTGTGGACAGGCAGGCTCGGGCCCCCAGGGCCTCCTGAGCTCTGAGAAAGGGTGTAGGTTCTATTCTAAGTTTAACAGGAGGTCACTGAAGAGCTTTAAACAGAAGTGACACGATTTCATTATGTTATGGTTTGGAAACGATCAGTGTGACTGTTGCATAGAAAGAGGCAAAGGGAGCAAGGGAGAAGCAGGAGCCCAGCTGAGGAGACCACCCGTAGCTGTTGTCCAGGTGAGGTGGGGCAGGGGCAGGGAGCCAGGTACTCAGGAGGGAGGTCACGGACAGCGGACGGGACAGAGACGTGGTTGCCTCCTGAGAGCCATGGTTTCGCTTTTGTACCGGAGCGTCAGGGACCACACATCCCCAAACAGCTATCGTTTTTGCACAACTAACCAGTTTTGTTCTTCTCTCAGAGAGGGCTTCTGCTGCATTTGGCAAGGTGTGACTGGGTCGTTAGAGGGGCCGGTGCCTGTGGTGGGCAGACAGCTCGCTGGCTGGGGACCCGGGCAGGACTTCCCCTCAGACCTCGGCGCCTCGGGCTCCTTGGAGCCCAGCATCTTTGAGGGTGGTGGGGAGGCAGAAGGTGTCAGGCCGGGCCCTCACTGCCCTTGTTTCTATCCACAGACGCGTCTGCAGGCCGGCGTCGGCTACGGGAACACCCTCAACTGCATCCGCACGGTGTACAGGAGGGAGAGTGTAAGTGCTCCCCGGCCGAGGGGTCCCCGGCCACAGCACCCCGAGACAGGGTGGGGCCTGTGGGAGGCCTGCACGACCCCCTCAGCCCAGCTCTTCTTTTCCTCATTCTTCTTAAATAAGAGTTACCTAAACTTACCCGTCACCTGGTACAACATTATTGGGGAAATAACAAGTCTTGTGCAACCTCTCTGCAGAAATTCTGAGGGATTTAAAACCATAGTGTAGAAAATTCCAGAAAAAAACAGTTGACCTGTCAATTTTTCAAAACGGAATGAGAGGCTGGTCAGCCATGTGCTCAGAGGCTTCCCTTTATCTGTTTCTGGACACCCGAGAGCCAGCCTGCACCACAGGTTGCTTGAGGCCATGGTTTATATTTTCAAAGGGGAAAAACTGAATAATAATGTTTCATGGAAGACTTCTCCAGTCCCTTTCTTGAGGATTAGCCCATACATTTAGGAAAACAATTTAAGGCCCCTCTTTAGGGAATTTAAAATAAAATTTTAAATTTAGGGTGAAATGACCTATGGATTTAAAGAAATGGTCAGACTCAAACCCTGTGGCAGAGAGCTTGGCCTTAAGTCCCTGGAAATACGGCCCCACTGCGGACAGTGTCTCTGCCAGACGCCATCAGAAGTAATGCCCTGGAGCTTGGAAACCTCCTGCCTGTACCTCGAGATTTTCTACTGACTACATGGGTCTGGTTTCAGGTGTTGCTTTAATCCTTACAATCATCTGCTTAAAGTCAAGGAGGGCGAGCCCTGCAAACTTAGTACTTGCTGTTCCAGAGTAACGTTGTGTGATTCCTCAGTGCCCTGAAAGGCAGCCATTGATCTTCCTCTTTGGTCCATTCACAGCAGCGTGTGCCAGCCGAGGCCCGGCTTTGGGGCTACTGTGGGGCCTGGGCTGTACGCGTTTCTCAGAGACAGGGCAGCTTATGGCTAAGCAGTGCCCCAAGTTATCTGAAGGAAGGGTAGCAGAGGAGCCTGAAGCAGACTGTGTGTGTGTGTGTGTGCACGCACACATGTGCATGTGTGTTCTCATGTGTGTGTGCATGTCTGTGTGTGTGATATCCTGCCTCTGGCAACCAGGGTTACAGCACACGCAAGTCAGGATTAGCAGGTTTCTGAACAGCCTGGAGTCTGTACAATGACTTCCAGCTCCTAGTAATTTCTCATCCTTGACACAGGGGTCAAGACGTGTGTAACCAACCTGACTCCTCCAAGGGCCTGTGGAATTTTCCCATATTCAGCAGAGGAAGAGCCTTGACCTCAGCCTCTAGCACCCTTTTCTCAGCCTCCTGGGTCCCGGGTGTGCCTAAGCCTCTTCCTGCTGTCCTTCTGGGGATGCCCCTCTCCAGCTACTTTTGTCAAGGGGCACCCCTACTCAGAGGCTCCTGGGGGGCCTGTGGTATGCCCTCCTGACCCCTCCCCATAGACCTACCTATTGTTGTGTAATTGCCTGTCAGTTGGTCTGTCCCCCCTGGCCCTCACCTGCCCCTAAAATGTGAGCTCAGTGAGGACTGCAACCGATTCCTTCTGTTGTTGCCTGGAGCCTGGCACATGGCAGGTGCCCAGAGACTGATGGCAAGTTTTAATTTCTGCATAGAAATCACAGTACAGAACCGGGCTCCTCCCCACAACGGCAATGCCGGCTGCAGAGTCTAGAGCAGCTCTGCCCCAGGCCCCTGGCTCCTGTCCCCACTGCCTCCCTCATCACATCAGCAGCCTCTTCTGATCTCCTCACTGACATACTGGTTTATTTGTTCTGCAGGGTCTCCCCCACCAGCCTGAGGCTCTCCACAATGGCATGGTCTTGGCACAGTGACCTGGAGGAGGGCAAGGGGCAGCAGGGCCTTTGCACCTTGCCTATTGGCCTATATGCCCCCATTTCTGCACCTGGATCCTCACGCTTCTCCCCTCTGGGATTCCCCACAGGTGTTCGGCTTCTTCAAGGGCATGTCCTTCCCCCTGGCCAGCATCGCAGTTTACAACTCGGTGGTGTTTGGGGTCTTCAGTAACACGCAGAGGTTCCTGAGCCAGCACCGCTGCGGGGAGCTAGAGGCCAGCTCGCCCCGCAGCCTCTCCGACCTGCTGCTGGCCAGCATGATGGTTGGCGTGGTCTCTGTCGGGCTGGGCGGGCCCGTGGACCTCATCAAGATCCGGCTGCAGATGCAAACGCAGCCATTTCCGGAAGGTAAGAGGCCAGGACTGGGCGCTGGTGTCTGCAGACCCATGACCCTTTCTTTCCAGGTTTGCTGGATCTGGGGTGTAACTATTACTATTTTATCTGTCATAGTAGCTGTTATTGGTTAAGTAGTTATTATGTGCCAGGCACCCTGTTCAGAGCTCTGCATATGTTATCTTGACTGATCTTCAATAATAAGTCTGTGAAGCAGGTGTTTTTATTGTCTCCATTCTACAGGTGAGAAAACTCAGGTTTCCAGAGGTTGTTATTTACTCAATGACACACAATTAATGGCTGGTGAACCAGGACCAGCTACATAATTTGCCTAATTTACACTCATTACATAAAATGGAAATATGGTAGCCCCTTGCAGAAATATTTAGAACATTAAAATACAACAGGAGAACCTTAAACCCAAGCTGGGGCCCTGTGTGATTGCTCAGATCTCATCCCCACAAAGCTGTCTCTGAGAGTTGGGATTAAAACCCACATCTGTCTTACTCCAAAATAAGCTCCTAATCGCTCCTAACCGCTGACCTCTTACCCAGACGGGCACAGAGGTGTGAAGGGGGCCGCTCCTCGCCTCACCCTTGCCTGCTCATCGGCCCTTGACATTCCAGTGCGAGCTTCATTTCTTGGTATGAGACGTCGGTGCTCCTGCACCATAAGCTGCACCTGTCACTTTCTCCTCCCTGGGAAAGTGAGAGGAGTAGTTTTGATATAGGATGTTACAAAGAATAGGAGGGCACTTGCTGTGTGAAGTAGAACTGCCAATTCTAGAGGAAGGAGAGACCAAGGGTCTTAGAAGACTTATTTCAGTAGCTCAGGCTCTGATTCTGGGCTCTACCACTCATTTCACTCTGTATCTCAGGCAAGATACTGCCTTTCCTGGACCCCAGTCTCCTAGTTTGTGTAATGGAGGGGCTGGATCCGTGTTCTCTAGGGCCCCTTCCTATCACTCAGGCATCCAATCGGGGCTGACACTCTCCCACGTGCTTCTTGGCCCTCAGGTAAGACCTCTCCCCCGGTAGCCTTTCCAAATGACCCCTGTGTGCTGTCTCTGTCCATAGAGGCTGGGCTCAGCTGTGCCTCACACTGAAGCCCCAAAGCTCAGGGGCATCTGGCCCAGCACTACCCACCCCTCAGCCCAGGTGCCTGGACTCAGGCTGCATGCCCTGCCCACCCAGGAGGTGCTCAGGACACACCTGCACACCCTCTGAGCATGATGCTGAGGCTCCCTATGGCTTGTGGAGGGCCTGGGACCCAGCCACCCCGAGGACCTGTTTCATGCCTGCTGGAGCACCTGGTGCCCCTAGATCCATGGTCACTGCCAGCCAGTGGAGAGGGGCTGGGCAACAAATGGGTTGGCTCACCCGGGAAGTCATAGAGCATACGTTCCCGGGGGCCACCCAGGAGGATGAGGGGCAGGGGATCCCCACCTTCATCTCTGGACATAATGACTCATGTCTGGTATGGTTGAGTTTGATCAAAGGATTATACCTTAGAGAAATATTTGAAACTTGCTGATCTGGTCCTATCTCAGAGGCAAAAGCAAAGATGAAGAGGAATGAAGGGTGTCATGAGCAGGCTTGGAACCTGGAGTCCTGGCCCCTAATGCTGGCTTTTTGCTCTATTCTGTCTACTTCAAAAACTCTTGTCTCTGTCTCAGGTGAAAAGGAAGTCTCTACCCAAATCTTAAAACTCTTAGGGGTCTTGATGTCAGAAGAGGCTCTGTTGGGAGGCAGCCTGCGCTGGTTCCTTGATTCCTGAGGGCAACTCTGCCTCCTTCACGGCCTGGGTGCTTTGTCCCTGGAAGGGTTGGAAATAGGAATAAGCGTGCATGCATGGGGATGTGTGTGTTTTGGTAGGGTGGTCTCAGCCAACCTGGGCCCTAATGGAGGTATTTCCCAAGAAGAAATGTCTTCTTTTGGAAATCCTGGGACATTAAGAGGCAAATGAATTGGTGTGCTTTCTTGACATTGTTTGGCTCCATCCCACTGTTCTGCCCTCCCTACCACGTCTTGGCCTGTTGTGGGCTTGAATAGTGGCTGGCTTGGCAGGCAGGGGCCTGAGTGGTAGGGGGCCCTGAGGCCAGGCTAGAAGCCTCTGGAGACTGGTAGAAGCATGGGAGGTAGCCAAGGGGGTGACCAGATGAAAGAAGGGCTCCAAAGCTGGGTGTACACCTCCCTGCCATTTCAGGAAGCTGAGCACCCCTGTTTGCAGCTGCAATTGTTGTTAAGTGCTCATTGTGGGCCAGATTGTGTGTTAAGTGCTGCATGTGGATCATCTCATTTCATGTACACCATGACGGTGGGAGGAAAGGATGGCTGCTATCCTTGTTCATTTATCCAGCAGATAATAGCTATGCAGCTGCTGTGTGCCAGGTGCAGGGCCAGGTGCTGGGGACACAGCTGAACGAAAGACTGTCCCGTCTCTCTTCCAGAGCTCCATGCAGCCGTGGGACAGGTGGGAACTGGGTCGCTGCACACTGTGGTGGATGGGAGAGAGTGGAGAGGGCTCTCAGCCGGGCTGAGGTCAGGAAAGGCTTTGAGGGAAGGGGTGGAAGGAGAGCCTGGAGGTCAGGACCACATGTCTGGGCAGGGCAGCACTGAGGGTCACCCAGGCCTGCCTCACCTGGGGCCACGGGCGCCTGGGACGTGGCCCGCCTGGGCTGGGGCTCTCCAGATCTGTCCATCCGAGAAGTCCAGGCCCTTCTAGGGCTTTGTCTCTTTGGTAAGCCCTCTGAGAGGTGAGAATGTGGGGACCAGTGTACCCTCCCTGCCTGCTCTCTGCAGCCCTTCTCCACTGGGGACGTGATTCCCTGACCCTCCTCCTATATTAGAACCTGCCTATTGTCTCAGGTTGTCTGTTCATCCGTGGTGCCAGAAGAAAAACTGGTTCTTTTTAATAAACTCCTTGAGGCAGCAACAGAAAACAAACATGTATTTGCTCTGTCCTTCCTCAGTGTACCAGTAAGCTGGCCCTTGGAACACAGAACGTTCTTTGTAAAAGGCAAAGGGACATTTCTGTGGGCAAACATTTCTCAGCCCTCCAAAGCTAAAAGTCGTTAGTACCTGGTTCCAGGGGCTTAGCTGACAGAACAAAGACAAAGATGGGTTCACCTGAGCAGGCAGAGGGAGGGCTAGAGACCACAGCTAGGGGATCTACCTCCAGCTGAGCCCCCGCAAGCCTCTGCGAGGTGCCCCCACACCTGGTGGAAGGTGGACTGAGACTCAGGCCAGGTGGTCTGACTCCAAGCCCACCGATACTGTTTCTGCTTCTGACCTGGAATTTTGTAGAAAGTGAGGCTGCAGCAACTTTTCTAATATTGGGCCACCTGGGCCTTTGCACAAGATCATTGCACTTGGAAGCAGTTTCAAACTTTGGGGGGAAGCAGGCTGGGAGCACATCTCCAAAATGACATTGTTCAAGTAATGGCCAAGGCTCGTGGATCCCCAGGGATGGGCCTGACCCCTTGATGTTGGGCTGCCCCTCTTGCTGTGGTCTGCTCTTCCTCACCTCCCTTGGGGGAAGGTCTTTGTTGACTCCAGGTGCCTGACAGGATTAACTATGGGGAAGGGGTGAGGGAGGCAGGCAAATGATCACCAGGCAGTATTATCTGCCAGCAACTCTCCAGAAAAGGAAGAGGAACGTAGTTTTTCTTTTATGTGTTTCTCAGGAAACCTCTAGTCCAGAAATAGAAGTTTCAAGTGCTCACTGGGACCAGGGAAGTAACAAGTGAGCAGAAATACCTGGAAAATATAGCATCTCCCATTTTTCTTGAGACCCTCAACCCTCTTAATCTAAGCTTACTTTTTCCTCTTTTCACTGAAGCATGTACACAAAACATGTTTCACTTTCCCCATAATTCTGCTATTAGAAAATGAGCAGTGCAAGGGCCGTGTGCCATTTTCAGTAGTTGGTAGGCAGAAGGGAGTGGTGGGGACTGTAGCAAACAGGACCCAGCCTCTCTCCAAGGGAGTGGCCACAGCTCTGCTCCAACTGACTGGCCAACTGGCCTGATATGACCAGGTCTTCTGACTTTTAAGAGAATTCAGAAAGGTAGATTTTTTCTGTGAGATCTTTCCACTGGAAATTGTCAGGTGATTTGCTTTAAAAAACAAACAAGCAAGCATACATAACACTGTGCCTCCCAAAGCTATGTAGACTGGAGAGAATGGGCAGGAGCTGGGGCTGGTGCAGGCCTGTGGTCTCCCTGCTCTGGGTCATGCCCTCTCTGAGTGGCGGCCATGCTGAGGTCAGCATTTCCAGGCCTCGGCCGGAACTTGTAGGATTGTTCATGGTTTGTGGCTTTACCACAGAATTGCTGGGTCAGTTCCTGGGTGGTGACCCTGGGAGCTGAGAGGTGGCACCCACATCCCAAACCAGGCACTGGAGCCCTCAGGCTGCTCCACTCGGGGCATGTGACTGGTGGGCTGCAGGCCAGGTTGAGGTGACAGCCCAGCTCCTCTGGCTGGGGGACTTGGAAATACGGGGCCTGAGTTCAGCATGAGTGTCTATCAGGAGTGATCCAAGGTTTGTAAACCTTGGATTTTAGAGAAATAAACAACATTCTCTCTTTTATTGTAATTTACAAAATACAGAACATTGAAAGGGGAGGGACAAAATACCCAGCCTCCCAAATACAAC
>PVKY010009560.1:0-13224 GCA_004027775.1 Bradypus variegatus
GTAGAATCACAAGGACATGTCACAAGCACAGAGCACCACCAATGTGGGGCTCACACACGGGAACACAGGCAGACACGCATCGCACAGCTACACCAGCAGGGACACCCTGACACAGTGACAGTCATTAGACACGAGAAACAGAGATAGCCACACACACACACACACACACACAGCCAGATAAACCCCAGAGCACCCCGGCCTCTCATCAGCCACCTCTCCTCACCTCCCACATTTGCCCAGCACTCCAAAATCTTCAGCTTGAAGCAAACCAAAACCCCAAGGCCCACAGTGGAAATGCAACCGAGAGCTATGCTGATTTGTTTTCAGGGGTCAGGCTGAGAGCCCCCCAAGGAAGGAGCAAAACCCCTGCGGCCCCCACTCCCTGAGCTCTCCACCGGATGGCATTCGGGCAGCTGGAGTGTGGGTGTTACAGCCGGGGCCAGAGTGGGTGTGGTGTGGCCGTGTTCATCTGAGGATGTGCGTGCAGGGGTTCTGGCCAAGTGGGGGCAGTGGGCAGACACCCCCTCTCCAGCCCCCCACTGATGGCAGGGCCAGCTTGGCAGAGGAGGGTGGTCCAAGCGAGGGGTTGGGGCCAAGGCAGATGGCATTTGATTAGCACTTGCCAGTGGCCCCCACTGGAAGCCCAGCTCCTAGAGGTCTCCTGTCCCCAGGGGAAGAGGAAGGGAAGTGGCCCTGACCTTGGAATGCCTTTCCAGGCTCTCTTGATTTTCCGTGTTAATTCCTCTTCTCACATGCCTTTTTCAAACCTCACAAACCTCACAACCCTCCCGCCTAGGAGAGGGATACTATTATTAGCCCCATTGACAGATGAGAAAACTGAGGCTTGGGAAGACATCTGCCCTTGTGACACAGCAAGGCAGGTGACAGAGCCTGAACACAGGTCTGTCTACCACAGGGCGTGAGCTCTGGACGGCCCTATGCCAGTGGTCCAGGGGTCCTCACTCCCTCTGAAGCCTGTGCTCCAAGGCAGCTGGTGGACCCTGTGCTGCGTCCTAAGCCAGCTCTGAGGGCCTCTCTGTCCTTCACAGGCCATGGACTTGCCCAAGTCTGACTCCAGCGGAAAATGCCAATCTGCTCCAGACCCTCTGCCAACAGGCTCCACCAGGGCCAACAAGCTCTGAAAGAGCCCCCGCTCCACAGATGGGCAGGGCCAACCCTAGGTCAGCTCAGCCCAAGTCTCAGGCCAAGGCCCAGGCCACTGGCACTACCCCAGCCTGGCTCCAGATTATGTGTCTTCTAGGGCCTTCCATATGTCCCTGAGCCCTCCACAACCAGGACGAAATTCATTTCCTTTTAAGAGAGGCTGTGGTTTGCTTTTCCCACATCCCCTTCCCTGCCTTTTTCTATTTTAATTGCAAATTACTCTCCCAAATCCTGGGAGGGAGAAGCACCTGCCCAGCAGTCCCACCACTGCTTCCCTATCGCTCCTGCCACCACCCTCCTTCCTTCCTGGGCCTCTCCCAGGTGCCTCCATGTCCCTGGGCTCAGCAGATGGAGGCCACCCAACCTCCTGAACCCAGCCCGAGGAGGAGGAGGCAGGCGTGGGGGAGTGGGGCAGGGTCTCCCCAAGGTCAGCCCCCCTGTTGCAGCGCCAGCCACTGTGTAAAGGAACCCCACTCTCAGGGCCCAGCAGTCCCTGGGAAGGCTTCCCCCTTCTGGCTCTGATGCCACAACATCAGCTACGTGCTCCCAAAACACATGACGCCAGTGTGGGTCAGGGGTCCGGCTACGGCAGGGCAGGGCCAGGAACCCGCGGGCCTCCGCGGGCCCCACTGACACACCCTCCCCAGCGGCTGCTCTCCAACCCAGGGCCTCCCTCCCAGCCTCCAGGATAACAAGCCCCACCCCACCCCCAGGGCAGAAAGCAAAGGAGACCATGGCCCCGGAGCCAGGGGCCACGGGGACAGGGCAGGGTGGGCATAGGAAGCCAACCAGGGCCCTCCCCTCCACCCCACGCCTGCTGGCCCCTCATCTGTCTGACCATGGACATGAACCCCAGGGGTGAGAAGTTGGACAGCCTCTCTAGCAGAGCACACGCTTTGAGCACTGAGGTCAGGCAATGGCCGGGGCTGTCACTTGCACACCAGGTGCTTACGCGCAAGCCAGCATGGTACACACCCACGGACACCTCCAGTGCACACTCACGAGCACAGACACACGAGGATACTCGTGCCCACGCCGCTCCATGGCTCCATAAGGGAGCACAGCGCTGACCTCCACAGCCCACACCAAGCCCCACAAACAGGGCCCCCCTCCAGCTGTCTAACAGTGGCTGGCCTCAGCCCCCAGGAGAGTGGGGTACAGACACCAAGGACCCACGCCCCACTGGGGGCTGGCCAGCACCCTGGGGAGGTAACAGGACAGGAGCCTTCTTGAGGAGACAGCTGCTTGACCTGATACCGGCTGTCAGGAAAAGCACCCCCCTTCCTGCTCTCCCAGCCCCCCTTGTCTTCCCCTGCCCCTGTGCCTGCCACCCAAAGGCATCCCCTCACACAGCTCTGAGCCCACCAAGCAGGGAAGAGTGCCCTGTCGCCCCAGCCTCCCCGGTGGTCCCCAGGCTAGGGGTGGGCAGACCCCCAGGCACTGCCTGGGGCCTTACCTTGGAGGGTGCTACGGGTGATCTGTCCCCCCATCGCGGGCAGCGAGTAGCACGGGCCACCGTTTGGCCGGACGGCCTCGTCACCGAGCAGCCCTAGCCGCCAGCTCCCCTCCTCCTCCCCCTCGGCCAGCAGCCGGCAGCAGCAACAGCGGCATGGCAGGGCGGAGGTGTGGCTCCTCCCGCACACGGCCCGCCCGCAAGGCCGGTGGCCACACACGCACGCACGCCCCTCTGGCCCTGCTCACCACCGCCTCCCAGCTCCCACCCACTCCCGGAGCCTCCCCACCTCCCTGTGCTGGTACAGGCAATGGGATCTGTCATGTTTATTTACATAAGGAGGAGGAGACTGGAGGCTTCCTGAAATAGCCGAGCTCCAGAAAGCGCTAGAGATGCCCCAGCCCAAGCAGTCACACACAGGCGTGCACGCATGCACACAAGCATGCACAAACACACACATGTGCACACACATGCATGCTTGCATACACACACAAACACATGCACACACGCACACGTATACACCCATTCCCCCATCACACAATTCCATGGGTGTGGTGCCATGCACTTATCTCACCAATCCCCCAGGCCTGCAGCCCTTCATTCTTCACCTGCCGCTATGTCCCCACTACATGCAGACACTGGGCCAGGTGACAAGAGTGCAACAGTGAGCAAGGTAGACTCTGGCCCTGCTCTCAAGGGGTTTACAGTTTAAGGAGTGGACCTCGGTAACAAAGAGCTGACTCGGCTTCTGCCTTTGGCCAGGCACTGTTCAAGTGCTTCACAGGTTTAACCCCTGCCGTCCTCACAGGCTGACTGATGGGGTCATTCCCCTCTTGTTGATGGAGTCCTTTATTATTACAAATGAGAAAAACTGACAAAGAGAGGTTATCTGCCTTGACAGTGGCAGGGCTTAGATTCAAACCCAGGCAGTCTGGCACCAGAGTCCCTGCTTTTACCCCACACCAAACTGCCCCTTCACCCACAGACTCACACCAACGTGTCCAGACCCGCACGATCCGTCTACACATGTCACCGTGTGCACACAAACACAGGCTCATCAGCACACACAGGCATCCACCCTCAGGCACACTCAACCACCAGCCATTCCCCAGACACACACTCACACCTTGCAGTGTACACACTCAACACATGCACTGCCACAGATTCACACAGTTTCTGGGGAAATCTTTTATCTTTAACACCGTTTTACTGAGATATATTCACATACCCTACAATCATCCACAGTGTACAATCAACTATTCACAGTACCATCATATAGTTGTGCATTCATTACCAGAATCAACTTTTGAACATTTTTCTTACTACAAAAAAAATAAATAAATAAAATTTAAAAAATTAAAATAAAAGTAAAAAAGAACACCCAAAACATTCCATCCCCTCCATCCCACCTTATTTTTCATTTAGCTTTTTCCCCATTTTTCTACTCATCTGTCCACAAACTGGACAAAGGGAGTATGAGCCACGGGGTTTTCATAATCACACAGTCACACCTTGTAAGCTACATAGTGATGCAATTGCCTTCGAGAGTCAAGGCTGCTGGGTTGCAGTTCGACAGTTTCAGGTATTTCCTTCTAGCTATTCCAATACACTAAAAACTAAAGAGGGATATCTATATAGCACATAAGAATGCCCTCCAGAGTGACCTCTCGACTCCATTTGGAATCTCTCAGCCACTGAAACTTTGTTTTGTTTCATTTCACTTCCCCCTTTTGGTCAAGATGTTCTCAATCCCACAATGCCGGTCCAGGCTCATCTCTGGGGAAATTTTGAGGGGCAGAGTTTGACACTCTGCACCCGGAGGAAAGGAAAGGTGCAGTCCGAGAGGGAAGGGGGAGACTGGAAAGCAGGCCCTCTGGCCCTAGGCAAGCACACTGGGCACGCACTGAGTGCCTGCTGTGTACTGAGCACTGTGCCTGTTCTCCCTGACTTACATTCTGTGTGGCAGGGGTTAGACATCCACTCCACAGCAAAGCAAGCGGAGGCTCTGAGAGGCTAAGGAGCTTGCCCAAGGTTACCCAGCAGATCAGTGGCAGAGCTGGGACCCAAGCCCAGGTCCGGAGGCAAGGTCCCTCCTTGGGACGGGGTCCTCTCCAGGAGGACGGGACAGCTCCCTCCTCCCAGACCTGGGCTCCAAGCTCCCATCCTCAGGCTCAGGGATCGGGGTTCTCAGGGGAAGGTCCAGGTGAGCAGGGTGGGCCAGCAGGTAGATGAGAGAGCAGAGTCATCGTGGCTGGGGAAGGAGCTGTGGGAAAGGTGGGAGCTGCCCCATATTGGATGGAACTTGGGGGTCCTGGGGCACTGTGAGGGGCTGGGCTGGGCCTGCTGCTGCCACCTCCCGCGTGGGTATGGAGAAGGCCAGGGAAAAGGGGAAGGGCTGTCCTGGCCTGGCCTAGGGATATCAGCCCAAGGGCTGGGCAGGGTTGGGTGGGACTGCCCACAAAACGTGCCTGCACACACATTCCCTGGCACATGGAGGCTCCTACGGGCAAGGTCATGTCCGTCTGACCAAAAGGAAATAACCCAAGCTCCTCTGGTAGGATAAAAACATAACACTAGCAAACACTGACTGCATGCCAGCCACTGATCTAGGCACACGTAATCCTCACAGAAACCCTAGGAGACAGGTGGTATTATTACGCCCATTTTACAGAGACAGCATGGCCTAGCTGTGGCCTTGTCCGCTCATCCTGGCTTTTCCTGGATGCATCTCAACAATTCTACTCAACCAGCATTTATGGAGCACCTACTACGCGCCAGACACTAAGCTATGCCCTGGGGATGCAGTGGTGTCAGCAACAGACAGGCTCTAATGGGCTTACGGTCTAGAGAGAAACAGGCATTTTTCCAAGTAGTCTCAACAAGGAACGTGTAATTACAATCACAGAAAAGCATTCCGAAAAGAAGGAGCAAGGTTCTGGGGGCACAGGACAGACTTTCTTGAAAGCAGTGGTGAAGGCAAGAGCTAAAGAGTAAGGGGACATGTCCTGGTGTTGAGGAGGTCGGTTAGGGGAGAGTGCCTCAGACAGTGGGCACAGCACATGCAAAGGCCCTGTGGCTGGAGGGAGTCCAGCCCACTCGAGAAGCAAGGCTGGCATGGCTGAGCAGGGCCAACTGTGGCTGGTGAGCCAAGGTGGGCTGGGAACACAGTGGGAAGGCCTCAAAGAACAGGCTGAAGAATCTGGTCTTTTTCTGAGAGCAAAATGCAGAAATCCTGACAAGTTTCAGCACTAGGCAACAAGACCAGACCTGCATTTCAGAAAGGTCACTCTGCCTTCTGGTGTGGAGAATGCGCTGGAGGAAGCAAGAGTCTCCAACAGAGAAAGCAGCGACATCCAGCAGGGTGGAGCCTGTACCTGGCTTGCTCTCCTTCCCCTCGGGCCTAGCGTCATGTCCCCGCAGAGCAGACACTCAGGAAATATCTGAAATCACGTCATGTTCCAGATGCAAGATTGTGAGAATGTCACTAAGCGGGGATGGGGGCAGGGCAGGGGCTCCATAACCCGGGAGATCCTCGGGTGGGTGGGTGAGCCTGTGAGGACAGAGCCGAGAACTGGGAGGTGGCCTGGGGCCTTCACAGCACTGCTGTCTGATGGGGTTTTCCGGAAGACTCCTGTCTGGGTCTGTTCTTCTTACATCCCCTTCCCCAGTTTAAATAGGAAGTGGCAGTGTCCTATGTCTGAGGGTTCCCTCCCCCCACCCCACCGCCACTTCCCCAGAGAGTTGTCTGGGGCTCTACAGGAGGAAGCAGCCCCTTGGCATGGCAGCCAGCGCTGCAGCCCTTCTCTGTTTTATTCACTGAGGCATCACAGAAAATTTCACTTGGGAAAAGGATTCTGTCCAAAAGGGGGTTAGAAAACCGGTGACCTACATCGTTCTTTCATTCATCAAGCATTCACTGAGTGTCCCCTATGGACCAGGCACAAGAGCCATGACTGGGGAACAAGACCCAACACTGCCCTTCAGAAGCCAGTGGTGTCACAGGGAAGCCAGATAAGGACATACAGGAGCTATGTTAGGATGCAGGAAGAAGATTCTTTTGACTCTGGCTAAATCAGCTCAGTGCCCTGTTCTGTAGCCACACTTTGGAAGGGATGTGAAAAGGAAATGGAAAGTCTATAAGAAAATCTACAGAAGAGACTATAAATGCTACATTTATTGAACACTTTCTACATGTCAGGCACTACACTAAGTATTTCACATACATAACCTTAGCCAATCCCCACAGCATCCCTTCAGAAGTTATAATCGTCCCCATCTTGCAGGCAATAAAACTGAGGCACAGAGAGGTTATACCGAACATAAGAGCCAAGCCCGGGTTCAAACCCAGAACCGCCTGACGTCAAAACCTATGCTGTATCCAAGAAAGGTCAATGGGCAGGGGCTCCTCCTGCTTGGGGAAGAGAAGACAAGGGGACAATGCAGGAAATAGTCCAGCACTAAATATTTATCTTCAGCCAAGGAGAAGAGATGGTCTAATAGATAATAACCATCTTCATCACCCCAACAGCTCCATGTATTCAGCACTTGCACACACAATATGGCATACAGATCAGGGCATCTTATCGTTATGGAAACAAAAGGGTTTTATGTGGAGGCAGAGCCTACTTATTTTCCAGTGGACAGAGAGTGACATCCCAAGAATGGAGCTTAAATGAAGACAGGGGAGACTGTGGGCAGGACTACGGCTATACTTCCTGTCTGCCGATGGTTGGCCAAGACAGGCACTGGAGATCCCCTCCTGGAAACCCTGGAGAACGCAGACCTGTCATGACCTGCTTGGGGGCTGTAACTCCTCAACGCCCACAGGCAAAAGCAGGGCTAGATGTGCCCTGGGGAACTCCCTGGTCTGACAGAAATCCTTTCCGAGCTTCAGAAAGAAACACTCCCTTCCAAGATAACTCCTGTCTGCATCTGCTCTCTGGCTCCATCTCTGAATACCACCAGCTCCCATGATGCTCCCATGATGCTCCCCCTACCAGAATCCTCTCTCTTCTCTCTGCCATCTCCCTGTCCCCCGACTCCTTTCTGCAGACTCGTCTTCTCTCTTGGGTGCCATCTTGGTTTCCATGTTGGGCTACCCAGTGGAACACTTCCCTCACCAAGTCCTTTCTCATCCATGTCCCCCAGGGACCAGCCCCAAGGTGCCCTTATCCCAAGGCTGAACTCTGCCCTCTCAGAACTTAAAGTCTAAGGCAGACCCAGTGACTGAAGACATGGGACATGGAACTAATTCACTGGACCATGGAAACCAACAGAATCACAGACTCCAAGACCTCTGAGGCGAAGGAGTTCCAAGAGACCATTGGGCCCAGCTCCTGCCTTCGGGCAGGCAAAGAAGTATCATGCCCATTTTAGAGATGTAGCAAACAAGGCCTAGTAAGTTATAGAGACTTCCCTAAGTCACACCATGGGTCTAGGATAAGGAGGATTTGAACCCAGGTGCTTCTAGTGCTCAATATGGCATGCAGATCAGGCCATCAGGAGGCATAGAAGGTAAAAACTGGACAAGGGAGAGGAGATGGTGTCTGGAGAGGCCTATAAAGAGAAGTCGGGGAGAGGAAGCAACTCTGACGGGAAGTCACTGGTTGCTGTAGTGTCTTTTAAATCAAGAACAAAGGATAATTTGATCAAGCTGATGAGTCACCTGGCATTTGGGTCTTAAGGCCGGGGCCATCCTCCCTACCCTACTAGGCTGGGCTTTTAACCCTGCAGCCGGAGAATAGGAAACAGGGAACTGCACCCCAAAGCTTCCTCCCATGCCTAGAACCCAGACAAGAATGGAGGTCGCTGCCTAGATTCTGAAAGAGAGATGAAGATGAGGACACAGACACACCAACAGACAGGGACTCAGAGGGCGAGCTGTGTGCTGCAGAGAAACCCGAGCCAGGGAGCCACAGGGTGTCCTTTGGGGCGGGGACAGGTGCCTCAGCAGTGACAGCTGCCAGCCACAGGATGATGGGAACACACAGGTGCAGAGGCAGGGGTGGACACCGAAACGGAATCTGAGAAAACAGCCTAGCTGGGCACCCTTCCCAGCCCCAGGCCCAATGCTAAGAAGCCCTTTCTGGGACCATCCCACAATACACCTACTCGTGCTCGCCAGGTAAGGGTCTACAGTCCGGCCTGGCCGGACTGCACTGGTCAGAGGGGTCACTGTCCATGCCGAGCAGAAAGAAAAGAACCAGGAAGAAGCCAGGTTTCTATTCTCAAGACAGAGTGTGCCAGATGGAGCCCACACCTACAGAGCCTCCAGCTGGAAGCAAACATTTGCCTCTGATAAGATCTTTGTCACTGGGCAGGAAGGGTGGAAGGATGTGCCCACCCCACGCACATGGAGGATGGGAGCTCCGGTCTGGAGGTCAGGCAGGCTCTACTCTCAAGCACCAGGCTAGCCTCTGGGCTTCTCTGAGCCTCCGTGTCCTCTTCTCTAACATGGAAATAACGCGTCACAGGGCGCTTGTGAGGACTGAACAACACAACGTCTGTAAGGCACAGTGCCTCAGTACCTAACAGCAGCTGTTTCTATTGATGTTGTGCCTGCTCAGAGTCCCGGAGTGCTCAGGGGTCAGCTGGAATGGGGAGGGGTTCAAGCCCCTGCCCAGGCATCGAGAGGAGTGACTTCAGATGCAGGAAATAGTCTAGCACTGAATACATATCTTAAGCCAAGGAGAAGAGATGGTCTAATAGATAATGACCATCTTCATCATCCCAACAGCACCATGTATTCAGCACTTGCTTGCCTTACCAGTCACTGTTCTAAGCCCCATATGCAAATACCGTCTGAGAGCACTGGAGAACAGGAGGTTCTTCTAAGTAATAGCTGAAACATATCCCTTGTCACCTTGCTGGCACTCTGTTTTTGTTTTGGCACTCCGAATTTTAAACTCGAAGCCAGTCCTTGTCCCAGCAATCACAGGTCATAAATGACCAGGGTCAAAATCATAAGAATTTTCCCCTAAATTATAGCCTTGCTGGGGAAGGTGAGAAAGAGCAGACAACAAGATATTTATGGAGGAAGAGACAGAGATGAAGAGACCCAGGCTGATGCAGCTGGAACAGGCATGGCCTCGTCTATCAGATGTGTAAACACACTCGACTGGCCCCAGCTGGACCTGCCCGGATTATGAGAAAAGCTGGCAGCTGATGGCCGAAGGTTAAATCCCTCTGCTGCCAGCAGAAACCAAACCCCCTTCTTCCCATTTCACTCTCCCTGCCTGCCTCCTGCCCCCGACACGCACACCTTCAGGCCCCACAGCTCTGCCAAGGGCCCCAGAGCCCACCCCTTCCCATGCCCAGCCCCCAGCCAGCTGGAGCCATCCCTACTCTGGGGGGGGGCCTCCTTCACCTGCCCCCTCCTGCTTTTGAGGAGTCCTGTGCCCCCCAGCTCTCTCCTGCTTCCTGTCCCTCCAAGGCCTGGCTCACAGAGGAATGGCAGAGCCCATGACCAGCTAACTTGGCCCCCCCACTTCTACTCCTGTGCCCTGACCCTGCCTCCTGCCCACTGCTGGGGCCTCACACTCCATTTGGGCTCAGACTTCAGGCATCACGGGTAGGAGAGAGTAACGGTGCAGAACCCCACAAACGCCCAGGCCCTCAGGCTGGGGCACTCACAGGAGGCCCACAGGCAGCCAGACCCCAATGACCTGACGACACCAAGTGCTCACAGCCACCACTCAGGTTCACTGGACAGAAGGCAATTCCAGCAGACACGCGTCAGCTGGCCTGGGTTCAAATCCTGGTTCTAAAATCTTAGTGTCCATTTCCTCAGCTGAAAAATGGGGCTGATAATAATAGTGCCCACCTCCTTAGGGATATAGAGGAGATTAAATGAGTTGATCCACAGAGTGTGCCCAGAACAGGGGGGTCAGGTAGGATGGGCTGTGCAAGCAGTTGTGCTACTGGTGAGATCGTAACAGTACTGAGCTCTATACGATACAACAGGCCTTCCTCATTATCTGAGAAGAGGAAACCGAGGCATGCAGCTGGGAAATGGTAGCACTGGGATTCGACCTTGGGTCAGCTGGCCTCCAGGGCCTGCACTAGTAACCACTGCACAGTGTAGACAACCAAGAAAGTGGGGGTGAGGCTACAGGTTGTCCTGCTGGCTGGGAAAAGGGTCATGGGTCCGGCCTCTGTGAGGACCAGCTCTGGGGCTGGTCCCCAGGAAGCCAGTCAACAGGACGGAGAAGGTGAGCCGTGAGCCCCAGGGGCTGTCTGAGGGCAGACGAGGGCCTGATCCCAGAAGCCCCAGTTCAAGGGAGAGGCCCCTGCTCAGAACGGCTCCACCAGCTGCCAGAGGGTTCTGCCCCGCTCAGAGCCCTTCAGCCCCACCTGGGCCTAGCCAACCCCTACTCCACACGCACAGAGTAGTCTCTGACCTGGCTCCCCCAAAGGGCCTCTACCCCATCTGTGGAGGTCCCAACACTTCCTCCTGCAAAGCTAACACAGGGACTAAGAGAAATAAGCACCCTAATCAATTAAGAAAATTCCAGCTGCTGCCAACACCATGAAACACCTGCTCTGAGCCCCCAGAAGGTAAGGGCAGCTCTGGGAACTCAGCATCCTAGATGGGGAAACTGAGGCTCGGGGAACTTGAATGCAGATCACACAGCTCAAAGGCAGCCAAGCTGGAATTTGGACACATTAATGTGATACCAGAGCCTGAGCCTCACCTCCCTGCCACGTGCTTTCACAGAACAGCCCAGATTTTAAAAGCTACAAAACGACTTCCCCAAAATCTCACTGGATTTGCAAAAGCACCCTATCAGGTATGGCAGGGAAAATACGAATCTCCCCTGCCCCCCGCCCCCCACTTTTATTCTTTTAATAGATGAGGCAAACAGAGACGCAAGGAGATGAAAATGAAAAAGAATTACCAAAGCTTTATTAAGTGCCAGGGCTGGGACTAGAACCCTGATCTCAAACTCCTGGTCCAGAGCTGTGTCTGTCCTAAGAACAGCAGCCTTTAATTAAACAGACACAGCATCAGTCTGAGGGGACCAGGGTCATTGCAGGCACAAATGTAAAACCTGCTGACCCCAATGTCAGCCAGCTCTAGACTCCAACTGTGGTGCAAGCAGTCATTTGCCTGCCTCCTTAGGTCCCCACCGTGCATTGCAGCACCCACCCCAGGCCTTGCCCATCAGACTCCAGGCTCACTCCCAAAGTGGGGGTATGGGGGCAAGGGAGACACAAACACGAAAATGCTCTGAAAAGAGAAAGGGGATGGCAGGAACTTCCCAGGAGTGGAGGGCTCAGATTTGCTCTGAAACAGGAGCTTCTGTTGGTGCAGAGCAAGTGTAACTAACCCAAGGTCCAACCACTGAACTATGCCACCTCTGTGCCCCCCACCTGGGGACCATGACCTGGAGCACAGAGGACACTGGCCATGCTAGGGTCCATTCAGACCTCTCAGAAGCCACTGGCTTCCATCGCCACCGAGTCCGTAAAAGAACTCTGTTCCTGCCACTGCACATCTAGTCCTAGCCCCAGACTGAGTCCCTGACCCCAAACCCAGATGATCTCACAGCCCATTGTTCAGCAGCTCCGAAGCAGTTCTTAGTCCCCGAAGGCCTGGGGACAGTGGACATGTGGCTGGCTCCGTTCAGGAACCAGAGCTCAGGTGTGACCAGCTGAAGGCGGCTGCCAGGACTGTGGTCCTCCTGCCCAAAGGACAGTCTGAGAATGGCGGCCTGAGAAGGGCAGACACCCACAGCATGAATGCAGTGACAGAAAACCCGTTGTCCTCCCTGAAGCTGTTTCCTGCAGACTCCCCACCTGTGATGGTTAGGTTCATGTGTCAACTTGGCCAGGTGATGGTGTCCAGGTGTCTGGTCAAGCAAGCACTGGCCTAACCGTTACTGCAAGGACATTTGTGGCTGGTTAATAAACCAGAAGGCTGATTTATTAAATCATCAGTCAACTGACTGCACCTGTGACTGATTACATCAATGAAGGGTGTGTCTTCCGCAATGACAGAATACAATCAATGGATTTAATCCAATCAGTTGAAGAATTTTAAGGGAGACAGAGAGAGGACCTTCACTTCTTCTTGCAGCTAGCCAGGTCTCCTGCGGAGTTCACTGAACACCTTCATCGGAGTTGCCAGTTCATTGCCTGCCCTACGGAATTTGGACTCATGCATCCCCACAGTTGCGTGAGACACTTTAATAAAATCTTATATTTACAGATATCTCTTGTTGGTTCTGTTTCCCTAGAGAACTCTACTAGAGCTTGGCACCAGGAGTGGTTCTTGAGAAGCAGTATCTTAAAACAGGCTTTTACAATGAGTTTTCTACTCTGAATTGATTCAAAGGCACTAATGACTCCATTTCCAATAATCAAAATGGCACTGACAGTCCATGGCAGAAACTGGCAACAGAGATACACAAAATATCACCATTTGATTCTCCTAATCATACTCTTGTATGAAGTAAGGCTCCAGGTGAAAGTGTTTTTGACACCTTAACAGAGTTTTGCAGAGTTAAGAGGTATAATGACACTGGAACCCTGGATTCTGCTGAATCTTTGCTAGATACACCTGTAGTGGTCTGTACGGAGGAAACAGTGTCCCCACCTCCAGTCTG
>PVKY010009561.1:0-13220 GCA_004027775.1 Bradypus variegatus
TGTGATCCAGAAGTTGCATACATTAGTTCTGCTTACATGCCATTGGCTAGTACTCAGTCACATGTCCACCTGTCCACCTCAGTCACTGTAAGGAGGTTAGGAAGAGAGGTCTCTACCTGGGCAGCTATTTCCCCAACTAAAGTAGGGAAGTGCAAAGGAAATTTGGTTTGCGGAGCTTAGCAGGACCAGATGAAAAGAGATAACTGATTTCCAGGTTAGACAAGGTCATGTGGGCAGTTCGTGAGGGTTCTGCCTCTGGAACAAGACAGCCAGGGCTGAGTTCCAGCCCCACAATTTATTATCTGGGTGAGTTTAGATCCCCTAACATCTTTGAACCTCAGTTTCCTCATCAAATTATATGGTAACACCAAATTAATAAATTTATTATGTAGATTATAAATGATAATATTAATATCTGTGGGAGTCTCATTTACACTGACCTGTATTCTTGAGAAGATTTCTGTGAGTAAAACATGTACAGCATTACTCAACACTCCTCCAAAGTAGGAGAGGATATTTATCTCATTAACAACTGGCAAGAGTCTGACCCAGGTATTTTTACTGGTGGAGCTAATGTGCTAACTTGCCTTTCAGTCAAGAAGGTGTCTTCAATTCACTCTTAAAGGCCAGCCCTCAGCTCTAAGGGATTGATACAATATGAAATGAGGAAATTTTAAAGATTTTGTAAAGGTATTGCCAATCAAAAAAAAGATAAACACATCAGAGGACTATAAACAGAAGAAAAATGGAGAGTGCTGAGCAAGTTGGGTTGTGGGGCTGTGGGACAGCTGCTTTTGGAGGCAGAGGCCATTTCTCTTGCTGCCTGGATCAGGGATATCCTTCATAACATCCTTGTGTCTGAATGGACATCCAGGAAGCTGTACAAAAGCAACTAAAAAAACACTTATGTTTAAGGATGGGTGATCATGAAGAGAGAATGGGAGAGAGAGAGAAAAATAAAAAGGTACTGTTGTAGAGATTGCCATGTATTCATCAATACCCCTTTCCTTCACTTCTAGACACACAGCAAAGCTTCATTCCTCAGTCCTTCTTGCAGACAGATATAGCCTTGTTACTGAATTCTGGCTGATGGAGGGTGAGCAGAAGTGAGGCATCCCATTTACTTGGACCAAGAGGAGGGCAGATCCACAAGGTGGAAGGAGCCAGGGTCCTGGTACCGCTTTGTGGAGGGAGGTCCTCCAAATTATTATATTTAACTATTATATGGGAAAGAAAGAAATTTCTATTGTGTTAAACTTTTGGTTTTTTAACATTGCTTTTCACAATAGTTAACGTATCATGACTAATGTAACTACAACTCAAGATTAATTTATAAAACAAAGTGTCAAAAATCTATGAAGAAAACTAACACTAAGATAGTCAATAAGATCTGCAAAATGGTTTAATAAAATTAGGCTTAAATTGATGGAATAATGCATTTTAAGATAACTCCAAAGTGGTACATAAGATCTCCAAAGGAGTAAGGAAAGGAATTATATACATATAAAGATAAGAAAATATGGAAAAAAAAGCAGATAAGCAATAATAGGAGATTTGAAAAAAAGAACCAATTTTGAAATTCTAACATGGAAAATATAGCTATTGAAATTGTTTTTCAATTCTTACTAGATGGGTGAAGCTCTTTTTTGGACAACAGTGAATATAGGAATGAGGACTTCACCCTGAATATAGTTCAGAAAAATACATAGACATTCAGTGAAGTAAAGGATTAACTCAGGATGGGTGAGTTGCTCAAACCCTGCACATTCCCAAGAAAGTCCTGTTTCCTGGACTGGCCCTTGGCTGGCTCCTAGAAATCAAGTTTGGAATGTCCTGTCTGATAAAAACATTTTTGCATGCCCAAGGCCTTGGGACACAGTGTACCCATGTGTCCAGATAGTTTATGCTAATTCTGTGATTTATGACAAATACCTGTTTTTTTCCTCTGGAGGTCTGGAGCTTGAGTTAGGGAGGCCAATCACGTAGGTACTGGATGCCTACTTTACTGACCCCAATAAAAATCCTGAACACCAAGACTTTGGTGAGCTTCCTTGTTTGGCAACACTTTATACATGTTGTCACACATCGTTACTGGGGGGAAATTAAGTGTATCCCATGCAATCCACTGAGTATGGACAGCTGAAAGCTTGTACCTGGTTTCCATTGAATTTCTTCCCAGGTGCCTTTTCCCTTTGCTGACTTTACTCTGTATCCTTTTACTGTAATGAACCATAACCATGTGTATAACTACCTCTGAGTCCTATGCATCTGTTTAGTGAATCACTGAGCCTGAGGGTGGTCTTGAGGACCCCTGACCCAAGTCTCAAAAGAAAACACTAGAACAAATGGTGCAGAAAAAAATTTAAGAAATATTGGGTAAGAAATGTCCATGAAGACATGAGTTTCATATTTAAAGTGAACTCCAATGCTAAAAAGATAAATACAAATAAAACACAGATCTATCAAAGATAGAGAAAAAGTGTTTAAAGCCAACAGAGTGAAAAAAGAAAGATTATCACAAAATGACTACTATTCTGGTAGCAGACCTCTTTTCAATAACAAAAAAGACAAAGACAGTAGCATAGTATCTTCTACATGCTGAAGGAAAACAAGAGTCTCTTAATATAAAACACTATGCTAAATTATTATCTAAAAAATAAACGGGAAAATATGGTTTCATGTGTACAAGGAATAAGATCCCTACTAAAAGAAAATTAAAATTTGTAATTCAGCAAGAAGAAAGGATTTGTCATAGAAGTTCAAGGATAGTATGACAAAAAAATTGACAAGATCTGTTTTTTTTAAATGGGAAAGTATTAGCATCTTAATTTATTATCAATGATGCATTTGATGTCAAAGACATTGTTAATTTTCCAAACTCAAAACTTTTGCAACTACATGAAATTTCCATTTTACTGTAAGATTTATGCAATAGTAGTTCAAATGCATTTCTCTAACACTACTCCAGCACTGCTCCATTTTACTCACCCTAAATGTGACTTGACCAAAGAGCTTGAATCTAAACAAACACAATTTCAAGTGACTAACTTTTTTAATGAGTGACACAAGAAACAAAGTCACCAGCTGATGATTGGGGCTGTTAATCTCTCAAAAGACACTTTGTCAAAATGTGTCTTCTGATACATAGTTTGTTATAAGTTAGAACCTTCAAAAAATAGGGGCAGAACAGAAGCTTCTGCAGCTTAAGCTTTCCGTGGTCCTACACTCTGACAGAGGCAAGGCAAAGCATCTTTCCATCTAGTTGAGCTTTCAAAGATAGAGGCCAAAAACTTATCATTATTATATATACACCACCTTGGCTCTGTTTGCATTAGTTATGTCTGAAGAGTTTAACATCCATCCAAGTCCAAAGGTGGAAGAAGACATAAACTGGTGTAGTAATTGTCAAGTGCAGACTGTAGAAGCACAGGATGGTTGTGCTTGCGCCGCAGTCCTGTGGGAAGTTTCCTTCAACAGGGGCTGAACAGAACAGTCCTGTTAAAAACACTGTGGAATAAGGACAGTCAACATAGGAAGAGATAGAAACATTCTTCTTCCCCACTTATTACCTTCCATCCTGACTTTTTAAAAGGTAGATAGCATTAACAGAATTTAACTGTGTGTTTTCTTGAAATTATGATCTAGTGCTGCTCCATTTCTTCTTGCTTCTGATTTTGATGTGTCATCCTAGTTGCCTGTGGTATCATATTAGGAATGCAATCAATAATTGGATTGCTATTCCCAATTCCTCACTAATCAATTTATGTGTGGATGCTTCATATCTGAGCAGCTTCTTGGAGAGCGGGTGCACCAAGAACTCCAGCAGAGCTTGATCCAAGGCGCGGGGCGGTTCCCCGCTTTCATGTTGCGATCCACCAACGGCCAAGGCTGCGACACCTGCAGCCCCTTACCGGAAACCGCGGAGATTGGAAGGAGTGTGCCCGCAGCGCTGAGGACCCCCTGCCCTGCCCGCGTGCTCCGCTCAGCATGGTCCCGCAGCCGGCAACCGCACCTCGCCCACCCACGCCAGCTCTTGAAGTGCTCCTGCGCTCTGTCCCACCTAGCCCCGCAGAGCAGACCCCGCCCCCCAACCCACCCACGGTGCTCTAAGAAGACTTAAAAAAAAATGTGGGCACAAAAGAAGTACTGAATTTTGGGAGAAATATCATAAAATTGTTGGTTATCTAAAAATTAATCTATGATAAAATTTAAATCTTAAATGCCTTTAAAAAATGGAATTTGACAAAATGATCATAAAATTCACATGGAGGAATAAGAATGGAAGATGGTGAAGATAATTTGAAGAATAATGTGATTGCACTTGTTCTCCCAGCTATTAAGACATATTATAATGCTGCAGCAATTAAAACAGCATGGAATAGGCACAAGAATACATTATAAGAAATTAGAAAGCTCAGAAGCAGATCCAATCATTTATGACAACTAGATATATAACTGAGATAGTATTTCATATTAGTGGGAACAAAAACATAGCTCCTTGAATATTTGTTAAATTTTGGCAGTCCATATTTGTCTGTTATTCTTTGCATTTGTCTGTACATTTGAACTTGGGGGAACATGATAGAAAGACTGAATCTTGCCATTAGGCAAAGTTACCCCCTTTTATAAAGATTTAACAATAATCTGATCCATTGATTTTTGCTGGTCTGATTCTTTGTTATGTCTCATTTGACTCAGAACTCAGAAATGGGGGAGGAAGGAAACTGTGATTAAGTATCAACTAAAATCTTATCTGCAAAATTGATTCAATAGTCATGCTACTTCCTCACGTGCTGTGAGATTTAAACAAGCTCGTACAGGCAAAATGCTTACAGTAGTCTCAGCTTAATAAGAATTAAAACTATCGTACCACATTACCTTGTTTGTTGAATTATTTTCTTGTAGGCACAGAAAGTCCGATCATATTTTTTAACTCAAGTCATTTCACACTTATAAATGATTTATAATAACATGTAAGTTCCAAAGTAACCCATGACCTTTCCCAACACCATCTTTGTGTATTTCAAGACAGGGAGCCCAGACTAATTCCTGTATTTCACAGTGAGGGCCCTAGTGCATGTTACAATCACTGATTTTCTATCCTAGTTCTCTGCATTACATGTCCACATCAAAATATAAATAGTTGTTCTCCATCCATACATAGTATTTAGACAATCAAATAAGATTTTCTTCCCACATCATCACTTTACAGAACTACACATATTTTTCCCCTGGATTTTGTTTGACACTGTTGAAAAGAACTTTCATTTTTCCATTTATCACATTATTTCCTTTTATGTCATTTAGGAATAAAGAAGTAACTGAGGCTTTCTGAATAATTTAATTTGACTCTGCCCTTTTGTGATGTGTCTATTAGCTATCATCAAAATGCCTGCGAGCAAGTGTGGCCTTGAGAGCATTAGTCATGTTCAGTCTTACATCCCATTGAACTTGACTTTATGTACTGTATCTTGCTTTGTTGCCTGAGCAACACCAATGCTTTTGTGTTTTTGAAAGTGACATAGTCACTTCCTTAGGGAATCATTAAAGGATCATAGTATGCTCTCAGCAAGTGAATTGATTCTAAATTTATCATAGAATATATTTAGTTATATATATTTTTGAACACTGATAATGTGCCAGGAAACAGACTGTAATGATAACCTAAACTTGGGTGTCTCAAAAATCTAGTAAGAGATAGAAAAAACAGAAATATGTCCAAGGTATACATTTAGCACAGAGTAGGAAGTGATTTAGTTTTCAAGAGACACCAGGTAAGACTTCATAGAGAATTCTGACTTCATAAAAATGTTTTAAAGGATGAATAAAAGTTCACCAATCAGACTGGATCCAAAAGGAAAACATGTTCAAAAGTATTGAACAATGAAACAATATGTTTCTTAAAATTAGAAGGTTTTTCACACTTTCATTAAAACTTTCTCACTGACCATAAATACATTCAGGTATGTTTAAAACATATATATTTCCCATATACCTTGTCCTGGCTAACTTGCTGCATAACAAATTACCTCAAAACTCAGTGGCTTAAAACAACAGTCATTTCTTATTACTCATGTGTCTGCAAGTCCACTGGAAGTCTGTGAACAACAGATCTAGGCTAGGCTCAGCCAAACTGCTTAGGCTCCATGGTTTTTTATTCTCCTCCTGGGACCAGTAGGCTACCTAAGCATGTTCTTTTTTGGGTGATGGCAGATGTGCAAGAGGGCAAGTGGAAACACTGAAGGCTTCTTAAAACCTTGTCTCAGAACTGGTACACTGTTATTTCACCATCTATCATATCCCAAACAAGTCACATGGTCAATCCTGAAGTCAAGGGCAGGGAAGTTCACCAGACTTATGATCAGACCATGGCAAGGATGTGGATGCAAGGATGGATGATGAATCAAGGCTGTTAATAGAATCTATTAATAGACTTGCTCATACCTCCAGCAAGGATTTGTGGACACTTAGGACAAAAGGCATAAAAGTAGTCTGTTCACAAAGGCTATGCAGACTATTTAAAATAGAAACCTCTGGGCAAAGGAAACAGTTGCAATCATGCACGGGCATGAGTTCTGAGATTCCTGGCAGTCAAGGCAAAAGGGGAAACAAAATAAAAATTTGACTCTTAAGGTCTGAGGAAAGGAAGAACACCATTTGTGATGAAAACTAAGCACACATACAAGCAGACACACATAGCTAACTCACCAATATATTTGTTATATATGAATATAATCATATATGTTCTGTGGTTAGAAAATGGACTATTATGAACTCTAAGATAAATTCTTAATCTAAATCATCTTGCACATGTCCATCATTCATTCTCTCTTGTTCTCTCTTTCAAATATCATTCTTATTTTAAAAAAAGAAAGAAATTTGAGATCTGAGAATTTTTTCCCTTTCATGCAGTGTAACCTTTGTGTGTAAGGTCTCTTTAACTAAAAGAAGCAGACCGTTCTCTTACCTCTAAAGGTTATCCTATTTTTTCAGCCAAGGGACACCAGACAAACATAACCAAGCAGATTTTTCCATCTCTTATGTGTGACTGGATGACAAAGAAGTCTGGTAACTTAGTCAAGTTGTCTGCCAACATTTCACTTTCTTCACTTGTCCTCAGTTGCTTGGTGGCAAGGAAAAAGCAAAACAAAACATACTTCACAAAATTTGGATCTCTTACCCTTCCACTTAATAAATATTTGAGTCTAGTCTATCTGTTGCTTCACATCTTCGTATGAGAACAAGTTTGATTACTTCATACAGAAAGGAAAATACTTATGTATGGCCTTTAGGCTACTATCTGAAACAAACATGATACCTTGTATGTGTATACTATTTTTACCTTTCTCAAGCAAGTGGCAGCATGGTGAGATTGAAAGATCTGGGACTGAGACAGCCTCCAATTGTATCCTAGTTACTCTATGGGAACTTGAAACATCAGGCAAAATATTTGAATCTCAATTTCTTCGCCCTGGAAACAAAAGTATGATTCCATATAGAATCATAGAATGCTAGAATAAAAAAGGACCTTATCTCATCCAACGTCTTCATTTAACACATGGGGGAGTGGAGGAGTGGAGGCTAATAGGCTAAAGGACCTGTCTAGGAGCAAACAAGTTGTCAGACCTAAGGGTTCCTGTGTCCACTTCTGATGATCTTATCAATGTACTTGGTTCCACTGTTCTCCTAAATTATAGGAACTGTCACTCAGAGGTCTATCCCTGCAGAACTTTCATTAAGGATTCTGCCATCTTCTGGGTTGCTCCTTTGCCACATCAAATGTTTGTCTTTCACTACATCTTTCCTCTCAACTCTCTGGAACAATGATTCCTAACTGTGGGCTTTCATACTTAGCTTTGCCAAATCTACTCCTCCATTCTTCCCCATCTTTAGTTATGGTGCCTCTATCAACTGGTTGTTCATGATAGAAAATGGAAGACAGTCTTAAAAATTCATTCCATAACTCCTGGCTCATCCAGTCCATCCATAGTCAATTCATACTGCCTCCATATGGTATGTCGACTTCATTCTGTCTCCACTGTCTGCCACTAATCCAGTTCCAGTCACCATCACCTCTCACCAGACCACTGTATTAACCTCCTAAGGGGCAGCCCCCCCAAACACATACACACTCATTCCTCCATCCCTCTTCACTTTTGTTCTCTCCCAGTCTATTTTCCAAACAACCAGCATCAGAGGATCTTTAAAAATATTAGCTTTATTTTAAAAAATCTCCTTAAAACCCTTCAATGACTGCTAATGCACTTAAAATCAAATTTTAAAATGAGTAACATGTCCCTAAAGTACTTGTATGATTTAGCTTGAACCTACCTCTTGGTTTTACCCTGTACCACACTCTCTTTCCACTCCAATACTGCAAATACATTGGCCATATTTCATTCCTCAGATACTTTCTTCTCGTTCTTTTGGTATTTTACCTATTAACTGCCACTTCCAGAGAAACTTTCTCAGTCTAAACTGGGTGTCTCTAATTTTTGATCACAGACCCTTGCATTTTTCCTTCATTGCACTTATCTCTATTTCTAAATTTTTATTTTTTGTGGGCAGTTCTTTACTGTTTGTCTGCCTTTCTAAACTGTAAAAAAACACAAAGGGACTGGGTCTACATTTTCCTTGACAAATCCTGTACCTTACCAAAGTGCCTGTTATGTAGTAGAAGTTCAAAAATATGTGGTGAAAAGATGAATGAATAAACATTCAAGAATGGTCCAATTATTTTAAAGTTTGAGATAGAATTCTCTCAAAATAGAATTTATTTAAATTTAATTTGCTTTAATTAAAAACAGTAAAAGTTTTTATACCACATTTAATACTGACAGGGAAAGAATGGAGTATTAAGAAATATAACAAGTATAGATAAGGTTTAACATGTTATATATCCCCAA
This sequence comes from Bradypus variegatus, assembly GCA_004027775.1. Lineage (NCBI taxonomy): Eukaryota > Metazoa > Chordata > Mammalia > Pilosa > Bradypodidae > Bradypus > Bradypus variegatus. The sequence goes on from PVKY010009561.1 coordinate 8,907, forward strand.
ATGTTGGGGGGAATTGACTTTATGTATGTTCTACTTCTGAAAAGTGTTTAATCAATAATCGCTTTGTCTGTGGTGGATTGAATCATGCATCCCAGCAAAAGGCATGCTTCTTAATCTTAATCCACGTTCCTGTGGCTGTGAACCCATAGGTAAACAGGACCTTTTGAAGATGTTGTCAGTTAGTTAAGATGTGGCCAAATTTGTACCAGGATGGTTCTTAATCTGTACTACTGGGGACAGTATAAGGAGAGAAACTTCAGGGGCAGTTAGTTGTAGAAACGAGAAATTAGGGGAAGGCAGAATATGTAGAAGCCAGAAGACAGAGAAGCCACAAAAGGAGACCAAGAACACTGTTACATGACAGAGGCAGAGGTGCAAGTCAAGGAACCTCAAAGACTGCAGTGAGCCAGCACCAGGACGCTATCGACTCCAGGAGAAAGCGTGTGCTTTCTGACACTTTGATCTGGGACCTCTGGCCTCTGAAACTTTGAGCCAATAAAGTCTTGTTGCTTAAGGCCCCCACCCCCCAAAAAAAGTAACAATGACAATATCTACCTCAAAGCATTGTTATAAGGATTACATTGAGATTATATATGTGCATGTGCACGTGTATGTATGTGTGTGTGCTGTGTGTGTGTGTGTGTGTGTAGATGTGACATGATCAGGGTGGTAGTGTATATTAGGCATTCAACAGATGTTAGACCCCTTTCCCATACAAAATCAGGAGGAATATGTCTCACTTATCCTCTAAACACATGCTAAGAACCTGTGACTTATCAATCAGGTAAGTCAAACAAATAAGAAAACTGAGCTGTAAATGTTCAAATGAGTTTCCAGTGGGCCACACAGGAGAAACACTCAAGAATAGAAACCACATTTCCTGGCTCTCAATCAGAGGTTTATTCATCCATTATTCATTTGCACCTACTCTTTACTAAACACTGTATTTTCGAATAGATAAAAGAGAATTTACCTCAACCAGCTTACAGACTAGAGGGAAAGAAAGAGAGGAAAACAATTATGCTACCTTGTAATAAAACTTATAACAGAGGTTCTGGTAAAAGACTAAAAAAAAAAAAAAAAAAAAAAAACAGAACTAAAGTGATTCTGAAAGAATAACTTTGTCCATGGTTCTCTTTCTGAGATCTTATGAAGAATACCTAGTTTAGTTGGCATCTTTTGTATGTTATATCTATAGTAAGCTTAAGTCATTATTTATTTTACAACTTGTCCAGAATAGATGAAGCATTACAGTTTTGATATTCCTAATAATTTGAATCTTTGATAAGACAAAACAAATATTGCCAGTACAAATCTTTCAACACTTTGTGCCTTCTGCTTTAACTGTTCTCTCTTGTATCTTCTGCAACTCCAGTGTTTGTTCAGCTGACTTTTGTCCATTCATCCTTGATGTCTAATTTTAAGGGTTTCCTTTCTAGGAAAGTCTTGCAGGTATCCCTTTCATTAAATTTACCACATGATTTTAAAGTTACTTTTTTGGGATACCATCAGTTATTTTGCATCATAAATAATTATTATCAGGGCCGCAGTGTGCAGTTTCTTAAGTTTCAAACTACACATTGTAATCAATGTTAATGGCATCCCTCAAGGTTGTGAAATTCACAGCCTGCACAGCTCTATGCATTTTCCCTGAATTAAATCAAGCACAGAAATTTCTTTTTCCTTCTAGTGTCCCTCTAATTTTGTTAAACTCTTTAAAAAATAATTATTGAGTAATATTATTTTGTAAACAATACTATTCCATTGTAATACATTCTATTATATTCTCTTCAAGAACATTTTTTAAGTGATACCAAGTAGGAAATTACTAATTATATTCCTCCAGGAATCTGCCATTATTTTAAGGATTTATTTTTTTCCTCGAGCTAGCAAATTTTCATTAATTGTTCACCTTCACTTTAGTATCTTGCATTTTCTACTTCTCCAAATATTTTAGAATTTCCAAGGTCTGAATTGTTCTTTCTAACTAATAAGTAATCCTTGCTATTTTGAAAATTCATGGCCTTTGGAGTTTGTTTTCACTCTATTTTATTCAAAATAGGAGTTATTGACACTTAATAAAAGCCATATAATTGTCTAGCTTCTTGTACATTTTTTGTTTGTTTGTTTGTTTCAGGATTGTCAGTAATTTCTTTCCATCTAAATTGTAAATAACGTCACAGATTGATTAATGATTTCCTTGAGGGGAAGTTCTGTGCTTTTTCTTTTATTGGAACCTCAGAATTTAACAAAAAACTGGGCACAGAGTTGATGTTTTATAAATATTTATTGCTTATTCTCACTTCAAGAGGAAAAATATCCATCAAAATATTCTACTTCTAAAACATGCAAAGTGATGAAAGATGGAAGGAGACAGAATGTCTCATAGCAAGCAGTACACAAAATGTGCAGAAGGGTTGAGAACATGGGTTTTAGAGTGAGACAGACCCAAGAGAAAATACTGGCTATGCTACTGGATAACTGTGTGACCTGAGTAAGTTAATGCATCTCTAGTCTTCATCTTCTCATAGCTGTGAAGTGCAGATAATATCTATCTTGTGGAGTTGTTATGAAAACTGAATGAGGTGATGCCTATAAGTTCTAAGTACAATACCGAGCTCAGAGCAAGCTTTCAATAACAAATATTATGTCAATTATTAAGGGTATCAATTTTAGTATCATCAGCAGTACTGATATCACTCTTGAAAGAGAGATACTTTTTGCATCAGATTCTAATTTTTACCATTAGTTACGTGGCCTGTGCCGATGACAGTCCTTTAAGAAGCAGACACCAAGAGGAAAAGATATTCAAGAGATTTTGGGGGAAATGACTGTGAAGGCTAAAGGGGGAGGAAGCAGGAGAAGTCAGGAGAGCCTACAGACCACAGTGCAGGTCTGACACCTGTGGAAGGAGAGCAGGAAAGAAGGAGGATTGGGTAGGAAGAGTCTGTGATCGTAGTTCTGAGAAAAACCCTGGTCAGGTCAATGCAGAGTCCCAGAGCAAAGTTCAGAGGAGAGTCTCACCTTGGGCAAGAGCACACTGGCTCTAGCACAGCAGCTGTGCCCAGTCATTGTCTGGGAGCAGCCCAGGTAGAGTATGTCCTTGGTGAAAATGCCATGATGGATCTGAAGATGCAGCAGGTTTTCTCGTAGGGGGGTCTGAGCACTGCACTCCATGCCACATGGCCTTTTCCCCATTACTCCACCTCTTAGTGTCACAGTTTGTTATCTACAAAGTGAGGAGTACTATAAATAGCCCATGGTAAGAAATCACTATTATGATTTATATGAAGCACCTGGTACATTATCAAGTGTTCAGAAAATGTTCATTTCTTTCTTTTTCTCCTACTTTTACCTACTACTTTTAACTTCCCATCCCTTACAGAGAGACTCCCAATCTTTTCCAAATTGCCAAGATTCAAGCTAACAGCACAGCATTTAAACATCCTCAATTTTGCTGCAATCAAGTCTTTAGGAAAATATACTATAGTTTGAATTATCCAGATGATGGTTCTGGCTCTTTTGTTCCTTTATTTACATAGACACAACCTTGAAATGGAAAGAAAAAGAGAGGAAAAATGAAAAACAATGCATAGTTAGCATTAAATTTATTTTTCTTTGAGGGAATAAAGCATGCATCTCTTTTAGATTAAACACTTATGGGAACGCTATGTCTCGGATGTTTTGTCCTATGCTAATCACTGGGGCACATTCAAGAAATACAGCCATTAAGGTCAGGGAAAATACGTCAAGCTAGGAGTGATAAAGTTCACTATCTTGAGTCTGTTGGGGTTCTCAGAGAGAACCCCTTCTGAGTTCTAGCCTGCAAGTAGAACACACAAAAGGAAAGAGGTTGAAATAATTGCATATTACACAGAGAAACTGAAAAACATAAAACATAAATAATAGGATTCAAATTCTACAGAATTTTTTATAATCTATGGTAAGCAGATATATAAACAGACATTTTAAAAATGATTTTTCTGTATGCACTCTTGTAAAAAATGTGCCTGAGTAAAACACTTTGTTTTTACTTCTGCCTTGATTATAAAATATCACAAAGGTGTTAGGGAGCCTCAAAACTCTTCATGGAGAAGGGTTCACCCTCCCATCTCCAAACATCAGCAGTTTAAATTGGTTCTTTTCTCAGGATTTCACAATGTTGTGTGGTTTTCTTTAGGTGCCTTTACACAGAAACAAAATAAGAAGTTTAATATTATTCTCTTCAGAAAGCTTCTCACTAAGAAACATTTTTGTTTCATGGTTGGCTTAACAAGCTGATCTTAGCAAGAAGATCATTTGATCAAGGCTTCT
>PVKY010009562.1:0-13219 GCA_004027775.1 Bradypus variegatus
GTGTTTCAATAAAACTGGATTTAAAAAAAAAACAACACACAGTCAGTCTCAACCTTTACCCTTTGACCTGGTTTGCCCTAATCTTAACCAGGATCTGCTTCATTCATATCTCTAATTGAAGTCTGGGCTCTTTCTCAGCAATTTTTTTAACAGTGGCTATATGCACTAATACTGACATTCATATCTGCCGAGCTCTAGCTCAGAGTTTCAGGTGTCTCCGAGATACGCATTGTTCCAGAGACCAATCAGGTTATACACTAAGGGATGAGCATCTCAGAGTTTAGAGGTAGGCATTACAATTCAGGAATAGAGCTAACTGCTGTAAGAGCTTACAATCTAGGGTCTATTACAATAATCATGTCCATGTTAGGCTATGTTCTGAGATTCAATTCTGAGTTTACACATTGTAGTTAGTCCATATTGGCGAGGCATTATAGTGTTTGCCTTTATTTCTGGCGTACTTCACTCATTCACCTTGTTGCGTGTCTCACAGCTTCACTCCTTCTTGTAGTTGCTCAATACTCCATTGTATGCATATACCACAGTGCACCATTCTGTTGCTCAGTCAGTGTACCCTTAGGTCACCTCCACCCATTGCAAATCATGATTACTGTCTCCATGAACACCAGTTTGTTGTTTTTGCTTGTTTGTTTTATTTTTTGTTTTTTACACCTATCGGGCCAGCAAAAATTAAAAGGTCTGACAGACTAAGTGTCCTCATGGGTAATGGACAAAAGGAACCTTATGTTCTGCTGTGAGAATGTACAATTAAAAGGAAAACTTTTCATGCAATTTAGGATCACAGCTTTATTGAGCAAGCCATGAATTGGGCAGCACCCCATTCAGAAAGTAGAAGGAGCTCCGCCAAGGGGGTGAAAGGGGAACTTAAATAGGGCAAATGCGGAAGCAGATGAGGAAATGTTCTGATTGGCTGGCGTGGTTTCCATTTTACATGGGGTTTTACAGAATGGGGAGCAGAGAGACATTTGTTGCTGTGGTATGTCCCATCTGATAAGCTAACTCTCCTGGACTGAAACTGATTTATCACCAGGTGTTGTTTACCTGCAGTTCTGTAGGGCACATTCCATTTTCTCGGAAAGCCCCTGCAGGTCCATTGTTTTTGTCTTCTGGAAAATCCTTTCTTGGAAAGGGGTCCCTCCTGGCAACGCCATTGGATTTTACTTAACAGTACATTGGTATAACCATTTTGGAAAACGACTTGACATTCATTACCTTATAAAGTTGCAGGTGCCCGTTTCCTAGGACCCTGTAAAATTTCACTTGTAATGTGCATCCAAGAGAGACATGTGCACACGAGCACTGTGAGATTGGAACAAAATTGCAAAAACAGAACAAAACAAACAAAAAACTGGAAACAACCTAAACGCCTGAGAACAAGTAAATTAAAGGCATCGTATTAGGTGTGAAGTGGTACCTCATTGTGAGTTTGATTTGCATTTCCTTAATGACCAATGATGTTGAGCAGCTTTTCATGTGCTTTTTGGCCATTTGTATATCTTCTTTGTGAAATGTCTGTCCAAGTCCTTTGCCCATTTTTTAAATTGGGTTGTTTGTCTTTTTATTGTTGAGTAGAAAGAGTTCTTTTATGTATTCTGGATAATAGACCCTTATCAGATATATGATTTCCAAATATTTTCTCTCAATCTGTGGATTGTCTTTTCACTCTTGAGAATATCCTTTGATACACAAAAGTTTTTTTTATTTTTGTGAAGTCAATTAATCTATTTTTTCCTTTGGTTGCTCATGGTGTCTAAGAATCACTGCCAAATACAAAGTTGGGGAAACTGAGGCACAGAGTAGTTATGTTTCCCTCACGGGGTGCCGTAGAGAGCTTGTGCAGAAGCTGCCTTCAGCTGTCTTGGCCAGGGGAGGAGAGAGGCAGCTGGCTAGTGACATTTCTGCCAAAGATGGTTCATTTTGGCCCAGATCCTCCACCACTCCTCCTTGCTATGTCTCTTATCAGAGGGACCCCTCTCAACTAACATCACTACCCCTGCGTCTCCCTGCCCAGCCAACCTGAAGAGACGGGAGTGAGAATTCTCTGTAACAATCAGCCCCACTCCCCTAAGCCCCCTGACTCACCTACCCTCTCCTGAGCCCCCCACTTGAGAGTTAGGGGTGACCCCGAGCACCCTGGTCAGACACCATCAGAGCTCTCGCCGCTTTAGACGGAGTCTATCTGTCTGTCTAGCACCTGGGAAGTGGAGCCTGGCATTTCCATTTTGCAGACAAGAAAACCGAGGCTGAGATGTCACCCAGGGTCACAGAGCTGGTGCATGGCAGCTCAAAGTCCCACAGGGTCTGCTGCTTCCTGTGTGTCTTTCTTCCACCATGTATACCGCCTACCTCCCAGAGCCCTGAGAATCACTCTCCCCTCCGACTCCCGCTCCTCAGGGCCAGGGGAAGCTCTGTGCACACAGTGTGAGATCCTAACACAACATCACATGGAGAATGTGGAATCTCACAGAGGAGAAGCAGAGTTGGAAAGACAAGTGTGCCATTGTCCCTGGCCCTGCCAGGCTGGGCTAATGACTACCCAGGTGCCCGGGAGCTTCCTCGGGCAAGCAGCTGGGGTCCAACCTGCAGCAAACCCTCCTCTTAGCCTCAGAGGCATGGGAAGCTGGGGTTCCTGCTCTCACTGGGAGGAGATGGGAGCCCAGATGTGAGGTCCTGCCTCAACAATTTGCTCATTCTCAGTACATACCTTGTCAGCTGTTGAAGCCTATCCAGCTGTGTAGCTGCACCTCCGGTCTGTGTACACAAGACCACTGCCCCAGTGCAGGCTGGACCCTGCCCAGCCCCTGCCCCCTACCCTGCCTCCTGTCACCACATTGTCCCTGCATGGCCTAGGAAGCTTCAGGTCTAAAGTGCAGGCTACCAAGTCCCTCCCCTGCCTAGAACCCTGCAGGGCTCCCTATTGCCCTCAGAATAAAGCCCTACCCCACGGCCCAGCTATTTGAGGCCCCCATGCCCTCATCTCACTCCAATTCCCCGGCACTCCAGCTACCTGAGCTCTTTGAGGTTTTTCTCAACATCATTCTTGGGCTGCCCCTTCTGCCTACCACACATCCTTCAAGAAACACCTGGGTTGTCGCCTCCTCCCAGGAAGCTGCCCTTAGTCCCACACATTAAAAATCAAATGTGGCCCACTGCACCCATCAACTCCTCCCGGAGCTCTTATCACTTTATACCAAGATACCTATGTGCCTTTTCAAAACAATTTTGTAGCTATAAAAAGTAGTAAAAGGGGTTTTGTTGCTGGGACAACAGCCATTTTAATATGAGCCTGACCTTGGTATATTATGCACACACATGGTCCACATCTGTTTGATGAAGGGGCAGTTTATGAATGGTGAAGCCTCAAGAGGAAACTGTAGAGAAACGAGGCTGCCATTTTTAGGAAGGCTGCGTTGCCTAGCGAGACTTCTTTATACCTCCTGCTGGAAAGCACAAGGTTTGGACAAATGACCTCTCAGTTTCTTCCCAAACATCTGGTCCACAGATACCAGGGACAGAAAGACATCCAAGGTTCAAGGGACCCCAGAGGGCAGGGGGAATTAAAGAGTGTGTGAGCTGGACCATGAAAAGTTAGACCAAACAGTATAATTCCAGGTGGCTGAGAGCACCTGGAGGGGATGGAACCAGTGAAGTCACTGGCCGGGGGCTGTGAGGCCAGGGTGAACTTCCTTAGGACCTGGTCAAGGGACAGATGCCCAGCCTGACCGAGTTCTCCCCATGGGGAGCAAAGTGAGAAAACAAGTTTCCCAGAGAGCCAAATTTAAGGGCTGTCCTTTATGCCAAAAAATGACATTCTTCTTATCTTTTTCTGGTGCTGAAATGTCCCTTCTTTTAGGAAATGACGGCGCTAGCCCATAGTTATTTTTTCCAATGTCTTTTCTTGGTAAAATAACAAACTGGTAACATTTTGTCAGGCTGTAGTGTTTTATTTGTTCCTTTGTTGGTTTCTGGGGTGGCAAGGGGTCTTATTGGCCTGTGACTTACCAGAAGGGCCCAAAAAATAGAGATGCCCCCTTAGGCAGGGGCCTAGAAAGATTTTGCAGTCTGGAAAGGAGGAAAAGAAGCTTCCAGAGCATGTCACCACCTTAGCTGAGTGATGCAACACATAGGCATGCACAGGTGGAGACGTGGAGAGAGGAGGGATGAATGAGGCACTGCAGCTAGGAAGGAAGGCCTTCTAGAAACTTCTAGAAACTTCCCTTGGCCCCAGTGGCCCTACCTGAGGAAGGAGGAAGGAACCCCAGGGAGGAGATGTAGGTCATGAGCACCTATGACCTTGCCCAGAGAGGTGGGGTTTCTTTCCCACAGGAACCCCACGTGCACACCTGGTCCAGGTGACTGCTTAGAGAGCATGGATTATGTTCACCCACAGAGGGGGGGGCCTCTCTCCTAAGCATCCCCCATTTCCAAGGCCCGTGGCTGAAGATGCCCACTCAGGAGTTTGGCCAAGGAAAATCAGCTCCCGTCATCAGGCCTCAGCGGCGGGCTTGGGATTTGAGCCACCTGGGTACAGCAGGTGACCCAGTGTTGCCGGTTCCCAGCCAGCACTTCATGGGAGAGGCAGGAAGTGTGGTGATCGAAATCCCAACTCTTTGTTGGACAGCCGGGTCCCACACAGCACCGCTACCTGCCCGCGGTGTGAGCATGGACAAACGACACACCCTCTCTGGGCCTCAGTTTCATCTGTAAAACAGGGCAGACAATGTGGCTCCACATGGTTGTGGAGATCACAAGAGCTTATAAATTCTCAGGGGCTGACAAAGGTGCCTGGCGTGTAGTTTGTTAATGTTAATGCTGGCATGTCGTGGGCACTCGATGTGCTTCACGTGGCATCTCCTCTAGTGCCTTGATCTCGGGTGCCCTGTGGAGGAGGCCATGTTTGCCGTATCACCTACGCAGGGGTCAGAGAGTTGGCGCTGAGTGGCGGAGCTGGGATTTGAATTCACGTGGTGGTCATCAGCATTTCTGTGCTCTCCTCCCACCTTGGGAGTGTCCCTTAGCCTCTTTGTGACTCGGTCTCCCCCTTTCTAAAATGGGTACGATAGCTGCATGCATGTCTTAGAGTAGTTGGTGAGAGTTAATGAGTTAATACAGGGGAAGTTCTTCATTGAAACCCGCCCTGTGATAAGCTCCCCAGAATGCCAGCTTTCATGCACTCCACAAACATGGTTTGTCACCTGTGCTTAGGAGATGGGGCTGCTGTGTGGAAAAGCCCCCACTTGGGCCCACTGGCTTATATCACCCAGTTGCAGACGCAGGTAAACCTTTCCCTGCAGCTGTGCTTGCTCACCACTGGCTCAACCACCCCGGAGTGAGGGGCCACACCTTCTTCACAGACAGGTAGAGACCAGGGAATGTGGAACTGGGTTCAGCGAAAGCCCAGGTGTCTGGAAATCAGGGTGGCAATGGCCTCAGCTGCTATCTCTACAGGGACTTCTCTCCCAGCCAGCTGGGGCCTGTCGCCTCGGGTTCTGCTAATTAGAAAGGCCGAGGTCTGTATCTGAACGTCATCATTGGAACAGAAAGGGGGTTGTGTCTGTGTCTTTTGCTAACTTGTCCATTGTAGGAAAATGCAGAAAAGGGGAGAGAAAAAATCTCAGTCTTCCTCTCCAAAGCCCACCTTCTGCAGTTTGTAAGGTTGGGATCGTCCCATGCCCAGCAACTTTATGATATGCTTTTTTTCCAATGGACATCAATGCATAAGTATTTGCCCATGTTATTACAAATTCTTTGTAAGCAGCAATTCAGACGGTGTCAAAGTTTCCATCATGTGGCTGTCCTGTTGGTTCCAGAAAAAGAATTAAAAGCATAGCAGGGAGGCAGGGCAGCCCTGGCCTCTCCATGGACACCCGGCTGCAGACCTCAGAGAATTCTGCCCTGGCTCCCAGATTAGTCCAACGCCAGGGCCCCTGTCCTGTGAAAACCCCCCTCCTGCATGGCAGCTGCTCGGGGACCAGTGTCAGCAAGAAAATGGCCACCTCAGCGCTTCCCATGGAGGCAAAAGGCCTGGGTGAGAGGCCTGTTGGGGGGAGGCTCCCCCAGCCCCCCATCCACACCCCCTCACCCTCCCACCCTAGGCCTGGCGCAAACCCAGCTCACTCTTCCCTCCTGACGGGATTTGGGTTAGCTGCAAGAACTTCCATGGACAGAAGCTTGTTCTCTCCTCTCAGGTGAGTTGCCCTTTAGAAGCTCAGTCCAGGGACTTCCAGGTGAGGCTCCTTGGGCAGCCGGCATTCTGTTAGCTACCTGCTGCTGCTCTGAACGACCCCGGGGTCTGTCAGTGAGGGGCGGGGCCGGGGGCGGGGGTGATGGGTGGGCGGGAGTGGGTGTCCGAACCTGCCGGGCCCGCGCAGGTGAGCTCAGGTGCACTGTGGGACACGTGAGTCCCTGGGCAAGTCCTGCCCCTTTTGGAGACCTGTTTCCCTCCCCATGTGAGGGGGTGTTGGAACTAGATGATACTTTCACTTTCAACAATGGACATTCTCTGTCCATCCACCATGGGCAGGTGTCCTGGGAGCTTTGGCCACTTCCCTGGTTCCAGAAGCTTCAGGTGTCAGAGGAAGGGAAGGGAGAGGTGTCCCCAGAGCTAAGGTGCTATTTGATCCCAGTCAGAAACTATCTGACTTGGAAAATCACACTCTCTGCTACACCCCTTCACCCATCCCCACTAATCTCCCCCCAACTTACCCCATCTTTTCTGAACTCTGTTCCTTGACCTCAAACCTGGGTCAACACCAGGAGGTACTTCAAGGGGTCAGTGAACTGTCAGAACCTATCTGCAAAACTGTGTGTGTGTGCGTGTGTGTACGTGTCCATGTGTATGCACGTTTGCTTGTGTGTGTGTGTGTAAGCATATTGTACATTTCTCCATGGATTTCAGGTTCTCAAAGGGGTGTGCACCCCCTGAAAGTTTAAGAACCTCTGACCTGGGCCGGGAGGCTCCCTTTGCTTCCTCTGCGGCTTGGCACCCCATCCCTCACAACGGCCACCTCACCACCACCATGCCTAGCTCTAGCCTGGACCCCTTCCAGCCTGCCTCTCACACTGTACCCACAGGAGCTGCCAGAACTTTCTCAATTGCTCTCTCTGATCAGGCCCCACCTGCTGTGCATGACAGGACCGCCATGGCCTTAGCAGCCGGCCTAGGCTCCCTTCCTCTCTTCCCTTGTCTCACCTGAGGGTCCTGCTGTGGGAGGACTCACCTCCTCCCATCAATTCCCAGGGAGAAAGGGGATGCAGCAGAGCCTTGGGAGAGAGCAACCTGGAGAAGCCCTGCCCTCTACTCTTCAGGCTTCCTCCTCTCCATGGCGAGAGGAGGGGATCATCCCTGTTAGCAATCACTGGCTCCCTCGGAAACTCTGATCATGGCACTCAAGGCCTTTCACGATCTCATTTCTTGAATGCTGTGTACTAAGCGCTGTTTGTTCTAAACACTTTATATAGATTAATTTAGTCAACCTTGATAACAACCTGAGGAGGTGGAATCTATCATTAGCCCCATTTTATGGGTGGTGACACTGAAGCCCAGAGAGGGCTGGTGACTTGCCCAAGGTCACCCAGCTGGTAGGTGATGGGGCTGGATTCTGGAGCCCATGCTCTTACCACTGCACTGTACCTTGGGTCCTGTCTCTTCCTCCCCACCCAGCCACCCCAGCTACACAGACCGACTAGATTTTTCCTGAACACACGCTCTCAGGCTTCCCTGCCTGGGCTTGCACAGCTCCTCCACAGACTCCCCTCCATTCTCACTGGGTTGACTCCTCCTCCAAAGCCGGTTCTCCTCTGGGCTCACTCTGCACTTTCTTTCCCTTTGGGTCTCCAGCTCCCCTGCACCCCCCAAGCTGGGGAACTCCTCAAGGGCTGGCCCAGGGCCTGGTGCTAAGGAGATTCTCCATCATTATATCATCACGCAGCTGCTGGCCTTTTTGAAACGCTACCCCCCCCGATTTACAGATGGGGAAACTGAGGCCAACGGGTTACCAAGGCTTAAAGTGGTGGCAACTTGGCAAATTCCTTCATTCATCAAATATCATGTTAGCCTACCCTTTGCCAGGCACTGTAGTGGGAATCTTAGGGGATATATACAAACCCACAGTCTCACTATACAGACATGCTTCTGCCAACAATTCAACATCCCCCTACTCAAGGGAAATCAAGGTAAATTTGAGCGGGACTTGGAAGAGGAAGTACATTTTGTCAAATGGAGAAAAGGGGAAGAGCATTACCGATAGAAGGGCCAACAAGGACAAAGGCACAGAAATTAGCTTTTCAGAGGGGTCAGGGCAAGCAAAGCCACCTGAGGTGGCCCAGAGCCTGAGAGAGTAGGATGTTGGGATATTGGTTACGTTTTGGTCCCTGGGCTGTCACTTAGAGCCTGTGCCTTCCCACCCAAGGGCAGTCCCAGGCGAGGAGGGTGCAAAGTTCATCTGCATCTCAGGTGCCACTTGATTCAGACGCCTTGGGAGCAAATCACCAGGAGACCCATGCCAGGGCTCCGGAAAAGTCCAGGAAGCCCTGAAGTTCTCACCTCAGCTACCCCTCCTCATCCCTTCCTGCCCAGCCTAAGGCTAAACGTCACCTCTGTGAAGCCTTCCTGGAAATTCCAGGTAACCTCCCTCCGCATCCCCCCCACCCTCCCCAGCTTCTGTCTGTCTCAGGGATTTGGAACATCCTTGTGGGCAGCGCATGGCTGAGGGATGCTGTTCCATCAAATGGTAATGGGGCACCTATTGTGCCCACGGCGCCCCACAAATGACGGCTGGGGACCGGGAACGGGAGCCTGCCACGTTTTCCGCCCGCCCGCCTCCCGCACGGCGCCGCGGCCCGAGAAACGCAAGGGCGCCGCGAGCGCGCGCCCGGCCCCCGCCGCGCCTGGCCCCGCCCCCCGGCGCCCGCCCCAGCGCCGGCCCCTTTTGTTCCCTCCCGGAGCCGAGCCGCTCGCTCCGCTCCCGCTCAGCCCGGCTTGGCCGCCCGGGCGCGCAGGCAGCGGCCGGGCCGCCTCGGTGGGCGCCTCCCGCTTCCCCGCGGCCGCCGGGCCGGCAGACAGGGCGCGAGCCCCGGGGCGGAGCGCGAGCCCCCGGGATCGGAGGCGGCTGCAGCCCGGTGGGCAGCGCCGCGCGGAGAGGGGGTCGCAGCATCCTCGCCCTCTCGGCGCCGGGGCCGGAACAGAGCAGGCGGCCGGGGCGCCGGGCCTCCCGCCGCTGAGCCGGATGCCGGAGGGGCGCAGGTAGGAGCGGCCGGGGGGCCCCCGGGGGAGGGGGCTTGCCCGGGCAACAAAGGAGGGAGGGCGGCGGGAGGTGGCGGCGCCCCGGCCGGGCCCGCAGCTGGGCGGCGGGGAGGCGTTGTCGCCGCGTGGGGAGACGCGGGGAGGTGGGAGGCTGCGGGTGGGCGTGAGCCGGGGCCGGCCCTGGGATGTACCCCTCCTGCCCAGCCGGGCATCGGGGGGGCCGCTCCCCGGCCTGGGGGTCCCCTTGGTGAAGGAGTCGCCGGCACCGTCGTTGCCCCCGCCGACGGACTGGGGTTCGGCCCATCTGCTGGGGACCCGCCCCTCCCCCTTCCCAAGGGCAGCGCCAGGCGGCTGGACGCGCCGCAGGGCTTTTGGGGCGCGCAGGCCCGGGGAACGGGTGCACAGGGTGGTGGGCGCGGCCGTAGAGTCCCCCCACCCTCCCCAGACCCAAGCTCCTGGAGAACCCGGAGCCCTCGCCCCGCCGGCTGGGGTCGCCAGGCAGATGCCCTTTTCAAAAACTTGGTTGAAGTGCGTGGCGGAGGGGGTGCCCCCCCAGGCTGGCGCGGGTGGCTGGTGAGGCAGCAGATTTTCTCCCCTCCCCATAGGGAGGGGCCGTGGCAGCCGAGGATGCTTCGCTGGCCTCCGGGGCCCGCCCCGGCTGTTTGTGCCCTTCAGGCGGGGCCTGGCGGGGGCCCACTGGGCAGTGACACGCAGGCCCAGGCCCCACCCCGGGAAGGACGGGCAGAGGAGGCACCTTGGGGGGACATCACATACCCAGCAACACGTTCCCCAGCCTCTCTTCTGGGTGAGCAGTGGGGGTCTTTGTGAGATGCCCTGGGGAGGGGGCGGTGGCCTAGGGCTGAGGGCAGAGGGGAAGGAGGTGCAGGGAGCACCACGTGGGGTGCCCCACCTCGCGGGAGCCTGCCCCTCCCCCTCACAGGTTGTAAATGTAAACAATGAGCCCTTCATTCATCCGGCTTCAGTTACCTGGCCGCTGAGGTCACCTGGTCTCTGCAGGTATGCGGGACAGGAGCTTTCCTGCCTCTCGGAGCCCTGCTGAGTGAAGTGATGGGGGAGGTGGGAGCCCACAAAAGGGAGGATGAGGGGGGCCAGGAAGTGGAAAGAAGCTTCCAGCAGGGGAGAGAGCACAGCAAAGTCTTGGGGTCAGAAAAGGAGGCAGGAGGAGCAGCAAAGAATTTAGGGTGACTGGGACTTGGGGTTTATGATGGATGACAGGGAAAGGCTCCTTCTGTTCCTCCTACTTTCCCAGGAGGGGCCGCTCACTCATCCCACTGTATGCATTAGGTGCTCATGAGCACGGGATGCATTGGGGTTTGCAGATGTTGGGGTGCAGGGGAGGGAGGGAGATGGAGCTCTGCAGGCAGGAGACCCTGGTGATGTCCTGGGAGGCTCCTCAGCACACACATGCAGAGTCGCCTGCCAGCTCCATCACCTGCCCATTGGGTGACCTTGGACAAGTCTCAACCCCTCTCTCTGCCTTAATTTTGGAACTATAAAAATTGGGACTCTAAATGTTATCTTCTGTGAGGGTTGTCGAGAATTGAGTGTGTGAATGTGTGTGTAGTGCGTGGACCATTCCTGGCACAGAACAAATGTCCTGTGTTTGTCATTGCTGCTGCATGGAGTAGCCCTCCAGTCTCCACTTGCACACCTTGGGTGACGGGAGGCTCATCCTCTTCCCAGGCTATTTCTCTATCTTCAGGCAACCTTGCCTGTTAGCCCTGCCCCAGACCTTGCTGGTCTTCTTTCCTCGGTTGCTCCCTCTGCCCTGGTCTGGCCCCCCCCTCGACGATGGGGAAGCCACCCCCCCCACACGGTCCCAGTTGTCCCTCTCCCTGCTTGGCTGCTCCAAGCCCCAAGCAGCCTTGCCGATGATGGTGAGAGATGGTTCCCTCCCGGTCTCCCCTCTCCCTTGAGGTTGAGCCTGCCCTCTGGGTGCCATCTGCGCCGCCCGCCCCCTGCCCCCCACTTGCATTCCCAGAGGAGGGCAGCTTCTTTTTTTGATCCTCCTGGTTCCATGCCCAGTGCTTCTTGGGGAACCTCAGCTTTTGCGTGGGCTTAGAAAACAGTTAATTATCTGGCTTTTAACTACCCCCCTCCTCCAGCTGTCTGTGTCTTGCCTTCCCACCCTGGCTCTCCTCATGCCCCCGTTGCTGGCCAGGCCAGGACATGCCACCCTGACCTGATGCCACCCCCTCACCTTTTATAAACTGAGTAGTGTGCACGGCTGGATGCTCAGGGCTGGCCTGTGGTGGGGGGCAGGAAGGTTGCTGAGCCTGTGTCTTTGGGGTTCTTTTATTGCAGGGAGCAGAAACCTTCTCCAATTAGATTAAGTGAAAGGGGAGTTTGGAGTAGGGAGCAGAGAACTTGTGCAGCGAACATTGGCCGGTGGCCTGGCCCACCGGGCCCGGGAGGCTGCAGGCAGCCCCTGCTCCCCTTCCTGTCTGCCTCCCTCTGGACTGCAGGTTCATTTTCCTGGCCTCTCCTGGTGCGGCTGCCCCGCTCTCCTCCCTGCAGGCTGCCTCTCTCTGGGTTGTCAGGATGGCTGCCCTCAAATGGTGGCTTCGGCTCAAGTCCACAGGACCTTGCAGTGGGGCTCCCGAGGGCCAGTGTCCAGAGAGAGACCGATTGGCCCAGCCTGGACGAGGGCACCCAGCCAGCTGGCGAGGGGCCGGCTGGGTGGTCTCTAGGGCTGTGGAAGGCCCCATTTGGAGGATGGGCTGTGGGCGGGGGACAGCGCTGGGCCCAGTGGGTAGAACCAGTGGCTGCATCGAAGGTGCCTGGTGCCATGCTGGGCAAGGACCTGGGTGTCTCTATCCTCAGAGAGGCAGACTATCAGTTACCCAAGATTCCCCAGCTTTGGGCCTGTGGCTCGGGTGAGACCCTGAGACCTGGAAGGGCACCATGGGCTGGAGAGGACAGCGGGGCACACAGCGGCTGCCGCCCCCCGACTTCCCTGGCTGGGCTTGGGAGCAGGAGGCTCTCCCTGCAGGGCCTGGAGATTGGGGCCCTCCCTGTGCCCCTACCCCTGCCCCTCTACACCCCATGGTTTCCCTCTGGCTGTGCAGCCAGCCTCCCCACCACAGAAACAGCCCTGTAGCACTCGTTTTCTTGGAGAAAAGCTTCCAAATGTTAATGAAATGTTTCCTTTCTGAGAAGAAAGCAGACATCGCAGGTGGTTTTTATTAACAAGGCATAAATCTGGGGCCTCCTCCACTTCCCGGCTTCCGTCATGCAGGAATGGCTCTTGCTTCATCCCTGGAAGTCGCGTCTGGAGCCCAGAAAGGCACCGGCTCCAGGTTCACTTCCCTTCGTTGCCTCTTGACCTCTCTGCCATGAGAGGGCAGAATTTCAGGCTCAAGGGCAGCGCCTGGTTTTCCAGCCTCCCCTCCCTCAGAAGACGTCCCTGGGGGTGCCCAGGGCTGGTGGGCTTCTGCTTGTGGCCCAGCCTGGCAGATTCTGGCCCCAGCTCCCCCCCGCCCCAGGATGCCCCAGCCCCCAGCAACGTGCAGCATTGAGGATGAGTGTGTAGGGGTGGCTGGGGGAGCATAGGGAGTTCAGATTCAGACCCTGCCCTCAGGAAGCTTTTACTGAATTGGGAAGACATCAAGCCCTTTCTGGATGTGTAAGTGATGTGCGCCCATTTGAGAAACGTTTTAAGAGTGGAAGGGACGTCTGGATGCAGTGGGGGTCACTGCCTGGGTGCATCAGTTCTTGGGGTACTAGGGGTGTGGGCAGTCTAGGGGGCTGGAGCTGGGTCTTGAAGGATAGGCGGGTTGAGGGGCATTTGGGGAGGGCATTCCTGAGGGGTGCAAAGGGAGAAAGGGTGAAGAAGTTTGGGTACATCGGGGAGCAGGCTGGCTGGGCCTTGGGAGCCCACTGTTCTTCCCTGGCAGGTGACTGGCTGTCTGTCCCTGTGGGGAGATTATGTTG
>PVKY010009563.1:0-13217 GCA_004027775.1 Bradypus variegatus
CCTTCCAGCTGCAGCTCCAGCTGCTCTGCCCAGGCTGCCCTGCTCTTCATTCCCTGCCTCAGGCCTGCCCCCTGTGGCCGGACCCCCCCCTTCCGTCTTGCATTTGGTCACGTGACTGTCCACAGAGCTAAGTGCAGGCCCTGTTCTGACCTGTCCCGGGTGATGGCCAGATGGGCCAAACCTGCCCTGCCTCGGGCATCTGCCCTTTCAGGCAGGAAGTAGCAAAGAGCAATGGAAGGGCACCTTGGGCTGCCTGTAAGCTGGGAACATGGCGGCGGAGGGGAATGGAGAGGGCTGGGAGAGCATCGGGGTGAGTTCCCGGGGGCGGTGAGTCCACGGCCAGTGCTCTGCCCGTGCAGCGCCCCTGCAGCAGAGCTGCTGATGCCCTGTGCTCACAAGCGTTTGCTTGTACCACGCCAGGCGCTGGGCATGCAGAGGCGGACCAAGTGTCCCTGCTTGCAGACTCTAGTAAGGACACTGGTGAAGAACCCCAGCCGCCTCCTCACCCCTTCACGGCCCCAGCCTTCCTCCAGCCCCCGCCCGACCGGGTGAGCGCTCCTGCATGCAAACCTCCTGGGGCTGTCCCCTGCTTACATTCCTCCTGGGGCTCCTTTTGACAACCAGATCCTCCTCCGGGCCCTGCAACCTCTCCTGGAGACTCCATTGTCTCCCACAGCACCAGGTTCTGCTCAGGGGGGCCCGAGGGAGCCTGCCCCGACAGACCCTTCCTCTCTGAGCTCACAGCTCCCCGAGGCCCTAGGCTTTGCTCTGGTCGCCTCGGGGTAGGGAACCTCTTCGGCTGGCCACTGTGGGTGACACGGTTCTCGGCACTTGGGATGCACCAGTGGGCAAAAGAGACCACAGCACCTGCCCCCACTCAGCTCACACTCTAGGGCATGTAGATAAGGGAATTGTATCTTGTGGTAAGGGTGCTAAGAGCTGCAGGCAGGAAAAGAGGGGAGGGGGCAGGGCTGCCAGCTGCAGAGGTCAGGGCAGACCTCTCGGAGGAGGTAGGGTAGGAAGCCTTGGGAGTGTCTGGACAGCGTGGTCCAGGTAAGGCAAATGCTCTGGGGCAGAAGCAGGGGCAGCAAAGAGGTTGACTGGAGAGGAGTGAGCAACCAGGAGCAGAGAAGAGGTGAGGGCAGGGATGGGTCAGGGACAGAGGCTGGGGCCGGATGGGGTGGGGGTGCTGTGAGCCGGGGAAGGGCTTGGGCTTTCCTGCATGAGATGGGGCCAGGCCAGGCAGCTCTGACCTAGAGCTCTGGCTGCCACGCGGGGAACAGTGTTGGAGGCAGGAGCAGGGAGGCCAGCGAGGAGGTTGGTGCAGGAGCCCAGGCGAGAGGTGCCGGGCGTGGGGGAAGTGAGAGAGGGCAGAGCTGCGTGTGTGTTTTGAACGTGAGATATCAGAATTTTCCAGCAGAGTGAAAGCAGGGGGAGAGAGGGAGAGGGAGAGAGGCCAAAGACAACGCCAAGGCTTCTGCTCTGTGCCGGTCCCTCGTGCTGGGCCTGTTGGCTTGCGTGTCCGTCGCCCCCTTTGCCAGATCAGTGGTCCCCAAACCTGTTCAACCCCTGCCTGAACTGTGAGCTGACTGTGGACCTAGCGTAATGTATTTATAAGCCGCACACAGCCTGCTGTGTATATTTTGCATACTCTACAGCCTACGTAAAAAGGGGAAGTTTTAAAGGATGAAAAAATACGAACAGAAACTCGGACGCTTTCCTGGCCCCTGGGTTCTTGTGGCCCACTCTGGAGACCACCTCCCCCCATCCCAGGCCCCTGAGGGCGGGCGGCGAGTGTATTTCCAGTGTATGCAGGCGAGCTGCTTCCTGGGTGAGACCCTGCCACCAATGGGAGCCTCCTGAAGCAATCGTGGGTGCTTTGTTAAAAAAAAATAACTTTTGAATTACACGCACACAGACACACAAAACAAACGAGAAACAGTCATCTCTAGTCCCATTACCTGGATGTAAATAATCATCGTTTACATTTTGTTTAAATATCTTCCTGGCTCTTTCTGTGCATGTGTAAACATATATATATATTTCAATTATTCATTGCAGAATGAATACACGTTAATTTAGAAAATATCCCTAAGTAAGCAGGGGAGGGGAGCCATCGGAATCCCACAGGCTCGGGTGTGTGTCAGAGGCACAGATTTGCACAGCGATGGTTTTATACACATGTATGTTGTTGTGTTTTGTAAGAAAAAATGGGGTCACACCTTTTCCTACCTGTTTGCAGCTGGCTCCATGGTGAGCATCTTCCTCTGGGAACTGTAGGCTTCTCCAGCATGGTTTAGAGTTGCTGCTGAGTATTCCTGCCCGCAGGTGTTGTTTCCAACTTTCTGACTGTTACAAACGCTGCAGGGAACATCCTCAAGTCCCGTTCTCCGTAACCGGTGGAAGTCTGTCCTTGGGATTAGTTCCTGGAAGGGGGGAGCTCTAGACGAGCACCCTGAGCTCTGTGGGGCTCCCAGGCCCCAAACCTGCCCCCACAGCGGGAGAGGCCCCCGAGCCTCTGAGAGGTGGGCCCAGGCCTGAGATTCGGGACCCCCATGTCACGGGTGCTTGCGGGGGGCCGGCCTGTCGCCTCCCTGAGATCACTGCCTTCAGGCTGTTTCTTGCCGTGTCCCTGCACCGGGGCAGCCGCTCAGGCAGTGGACCCTGCTCAGGGTCCCTGGCCGAGGCGAGGACCGTAGCCAGGTGAGGACTGGGACGGACGGAAGGTCCCCATCGCCGTTCTCAGTCGCCCTGCAGACTGCATGGGAGATCCGCACAACTCTGAACACCCTGAGCGGCTGTGCCAGCCTCTCCCAGGCTGTGGGCAGGTTAACACGCCCTTCTCTGACCTGATGGGGATGGCAGGTGGTGCGGGTGGTTGTTTTAGTGCTTTCATGGGCAAAATAATAAATTAAAAAAAAAAATCAGCAACCTCCTTGGGTCCTCAGATTGTTGAGATGGGCCTGGACGGCGCAAGCCCAGAGCCCGTGGCGCTGCCGTCCAGGATGCCGCCCCTCCAGTGAGCCGCGGCCCTGGGTGCGTGTGGGGTGTGTGTCGGCTGCCGGCATGGGCTCCCCGCCTGGCCCCTGAGTCCTGCTTCCACTTCCCCGCCTCTGTCCCCTCCTCCCCACAGCGAACCACCCTGGAGTGTTCACTGGGCTCTTTCTGCTGCATGTTCTCCACAGCACGCTGACTGTGGCTCTGCCCACTTCTGTTTTTAATTTATGTAAGCGCCACTGGGTTCCGTATCGCTTTCTTTGTCCATACCCGGCCCTGCATTTTGAAGGGCCACAGGATTCTCCTGGGGGGCACCTATCATGGTTTCCCACCCCAGCCCCTGGGCTCCGACACCAGGTGGCCTCAGCAGCCCCCACCACAGACCCTTGCTCAGAACCCCTCGGGAAGCTGCACGTCCTGTAGGCTTGTACCCGGGCCCGTTGCTCGCTAGTCATTTAATCAAGCTCTCCCGAGCCGCCTCCTGTCCCTCCTGGGCCCCCCACCAGCTTACAGAGATGGTGTTTGTGAATGGGCCTGACAAGCAGACACTGCCCTGTCCTGAGACACGAATTACCCACTCCCAGATCTGGGTCTTAGGACGCCCCCGAGAGCCAGAACGCAGAGGCAGCCCCAATTCCCAATGACAGGCAGTGGTGGAACAAATCACTCACTGCACTGGCTTACGGTGGAATATTATGCAGCTGTTAAAATGCAGTTTTAAAGAAAATCAGGTGACACAGCAAAATGCCCAAAATATAACATCGGGCTTACAAAACATGCAAGGAGGAGCTGCAATTTGTTTTCAGAAATTAATTGAAGGGGAAAAAAACACAAAAACACCAAGGAGCGTTAGTAGCGCCTTTTTCTTGGCAGTAGCGTTACGAGAGAGATTTAATTTGTTCTTTACGTTTTTTCTCGCCTCTAAATTTTCTTCAGCAATCACATTTATTACTTTTTGTAATCAGGAAAAATTAAGCTTAAAAATAATAAGTACAAGATGTTATATGAGTCAAAGAAATAAGCCTGTACTGGGATTTGCCCACTTTCCTCTGGAGAAGGGAGAAGAAGCAAAAGGCCGTCCGGCACCACCCCGAGACAGGTCTGGGGTGACTCACTGGTTGCCAAGTGCGGATAACGCCCCCCGTCCTGCAGATGTGGACGCGGAGGCTCAGGGGCTCCCGGTGGCCAGCCCAGCCTGGGGATTCCAGCATCAGGAAGCTAAAGCTGTTGCAAAGAAAGAAACTTAAAAACAAAAACAAAAAACAGCAACAACAAAACACGCCCCTAGTGCATTACCAAGACAACCATAAGAACAGCCTTTCAGTTACCCGCGAGCTTGAGATTTTCCAGGTGCCTGACCCGTGTGGCCGCGAGAAGTCGTGTCTTTGGCTGGCGGGCTTTCCCTGGCTGCAGCTCTCCAGGGAAGGGGATGGTGGGATCTAGAAGGGCCCTCTCTGGGGTCAGCCAGGACAGCCCCCCAACCTGCAGGCCCACGGGGAGCCAGGCGGGAAGGAGAGGCTGCCCTGCATGTCACCTCCTGCTTTCCTCCCAGCCCTGCTACTCCTCCTTCGCTCCCTCAGGGGCACACTGAGGCGGGGATCCCCTCCTCCCCATGCGGCTGTGGCTCAGCCTCAGTCTCCACACCTGCCAGATGGGATGCATAAACTGTCGGTTTCTCTTGAGCCTTTTCTATGATGAAAAGAGCACAAAACATGGATGTCCCTCTCCAGAGGTTGTCACAGAGAGAGCAGGCTGTAAATGGCACCAGGCCAAGAAATGGAGGAGGGCCCTGAAGTGCCCCGGCTATGACGCTCTCCCTTCTCTGCCCCCCGGCAGCCACGGGGTCCAACTCCTGGGCCAGCACTGCCCCCCTGTTGGGGAAATTCATCCTCGTGGCATGGGGCCGTGGCCTTTTCTTTTGTGTATTTTTTGCCACTCTGTGATGATCTATCGTATGGACATAACATGATTCTTTTGTCCCTGTGCTGTGGGGTGTTTGGACTGCTCCCCATTTGGGGCTTGCATCCTGCCTGGTTTTAGATTTAGAAGCTGTTCAAGCTGGAAGAGACTTTTGTGGAACTTCTCTGCTGACCTCAGGGGTGAAAACGCTGTGGCTCGGGGCGAAAGTCTGGAGCAGCCTCGGGCCACATGCCCAGAGCCCCTTCCCCTGGGGCTGGCAGGGGGCGGCTCGGAGAAGCATACACCCCCACACGTGGGGATCTGTGCCCTCAGAGCATCCACTTCCTTAAGCTTCAGCCCCCAAGGCATCCTCTCCCTGTCACCAGGCCCCGCAGTGCCCCTCGGCTTCCCTACCCCAGGTCTCTGGGCTCCGGGCTCCAGGCCCCCTGCTCTCTTGCAGCTCAGTGCCTTTGTACATGCTGTTTCCTCTGCCTGGCACACACTTCCACCCTCTCGTTCACCTTCTTAATGGCGGCATGTAAGACTGTGGAGGACAGTTGAGGTTTGAATCACAACTCCACCACTCCCTGGCTGCGTGGCCTCAGGCTGCCGTTGACTCTCCCTGGGCCTCAGTTTTGTCATCAGTGAAATGGGGATAACAGCAGTCGCCACACCTTGGGGTTGCTGAGAAGATTCTGTGCACTCATTCTTTGAAGAGACTCCTCTGTCAAGGCAGAGGAGACATGATGGTGACTTGGCGTGTGCCCCCATGGGCCGGGTGCTGAGCGGGGCTGGTGAGTGGTAGTGTCAGCGCGTCCCCACAGCTGTCCCTCTCCACTCAGCAGGTCAGCACCTCAGGGAAGCCTCCTCTGAGCCCCACACTGGGTGGGTCTCACTGGGCCCCCAGGAAACCCCAGATCTGGGGGTGATGCTTACACAGGTCTGTCTTGGATACCGCTGGTGCCAGCCTTGGGCACAGGGCCTGACACCGAAGGTGCCCAAAATACAGTTGTCAAGTTAACGACCTCACAAGGCCACTTGCAGAGCCACTGTGGCCTCTGACCCTCATAACAGCCCTAGGAGGGGGTAGGATCTCACCCTCCTTTTCAGCAGAGACCATGTCCCTCTCTCGTTCACAGCGTGCCCTCTGGGCAGCCCTTTCCAGGCTGGAGGCTGCAAGTCACCTCTCTTAGCTGCCCCCTTGTCCAGAAAAGGGAAATAATGACCCCTGCTACACGGGAGGTGGGGCACAGGGTGGGTACCAGCCCCCAGGCAGGTCCCCAGCCCCTTCCATGGACAGCGAGTGGCAACCTCACGGCAACCCTGTGTCAGACCTAGTGCACAGATGCAGAAACTGAGGCACAGAGGGGCTGAGACCTCTGCCCAGATCCACAGCGAGTGGAACTGGGCTCCCTCGGCACCATTCCCAGAGCTGCCCCTCGGCTCCAGCCAGTCCTCATCCATTCCGACGTCCCCGTCACCCCTCAGCTCTGAAACAGCCTGTCATTCCCTCACAGTCCCAAGGCCCCTGGGTGCCCCTAGCTGCCCCAAATTCAGTTGTGACCCCTGCTGGGCGCCAGCTGCTGCCCAGCACCCCCCATCCTGTCTGTGCATCTATCTGTGCTGCCGGATGCCAGAAGGCCAGGCCAGAGCCTGTGCACCCGCTGCCCACACTGCCCCTTCCGTCCGCCTGAACAGCATCTCCTTGTCCTCCTTCAGGACCAGCTCGCTGCTGCTGGGCACTGCTCTAGGCCAGGGAGCAAGACAGGCATGCAGCCCTGCCCCCCGAGGCTGGCAGGAGAGGGGCCGACCAGAGCGCCGCACAGGCGGGGGCAAGTGCAGAGTTGCAATGACAGAAGAAGCCAGAGGGGGTGGGGCGGACGATGTTAGATGCCACCTTGGCCAGGCCCTGGGCGCCCGAGGCAGCCAGCACACCCCTCCGATGAGACTTGAGTGTGCGTGTTGTTTCCTCCCCAGGGTCAGCCGCCATCTGTGCTCCCCAGGGTGGCACCCAGGACAGGGGCAGACCCAGGGCACGTCCACGGGTGAATGGAAGGATGGACGGGGCCACTGGACAAGTGAGCGGTGCTTCAGCAAGAGGCATCACCAGGCAGGAATGGTCAGGAGGGCTCCACGAAGAGAAAGGCTTTTCAGGAAGCCTTGGTGACCAGGGCCTCTGGTGCAGGGGCTGGGTGCTGCCCCAGGAGGGGTTGAGCTCCGACTGGGCACCTCCTGGGTCCAGGCAGTGTGCCAGGCCCCAGACGTGTGATCTACTCCTCACCCAGTCCTCGGGCAGAGCCTGTATACCATCCAGCTGACAGGTGGGGAACAGGCCCAAGAGGTCTAGGATATGCCCAGAGGCAGAGGGGGGAAGGGCGGGGCCTGGAGGGGAGCTAGGGGCAGAGGAGGCAGCTCCAGCACCTCCTGACAGGTGGTGGTGGGGGCCAGCGGGTCTCTCAGGGGGCCCAGGAGCCCACTGCAGCTGCCCTGTCCTGGGACGGCCCTTTGAGGTGAGCCGGGCGCCCGCCTGGCTGAGATCGTGCGGTGAGGGCCTGCAGCATCCAGAGGGGCCCGTCTAGGATCTATCTTGGGGGCTTTGGCGGGGGGCGGTTAATATTGACGGAACTGGTGACAGCATCGGGGTTTACTGAGGGAAGAGACGGCTGCCTTCTGCTTTTCTGATGCCCATCTGTTCCAGGCTCTGTGCCTGTCCCCACTTTGCAGAGGAGGAGACTGAGGTCCTGGGCGGTGGAGTCCAGCCCAGAGCAGTTCAGGGCAGAGGTGGGAGCCTGCGGGGCCGCAAGGCCGCCCATCACAACAGATCCAAGCCCCTCATCTCAGTGGAAAGGAAGAAAGGTGGGAAGTAGGCATAAAAATGGTTGGTGCAAAAGATAACATTTTAAAAATCATGAATGTAAAAATACGAATGCAAAAAAAAATAAGACAAAACCCCTCAACAATAAGCTGACTAAACTTTCAGCGGTTCATTACATTCGAAATGTAGAAAACAATTTATCCTAATAGTGTTAAGATGAACAATTCACTTAATCTTTTGCCTCCCATGATTAAATTTTTAATAAGGGATTTCTTGACAAGTTTATTTTCTTAAAAACTCCAACAGAACACAGTGTTTTTTTTAAAGCTTTAATAATGTTTTCCTACCACCACTGAAGTGGAAAGCCCTCTAAATAGGCTGCTGTGGATTGAAAGATGGGGAAGAGGCCCCCAGGGGGGCCGGGAGCAATCACTGAAGGCTCCTCCAGGTGGGGACCACAGCTCCTTGCCCAATTCCTGCCTGAACCCAGACCCGGCACGGAGCGGCGGGTGGGGTGGCACTCAGCAAATGCGGGCTGAGGAATGGATGAGCTGGATGGGGGACGTGGCAGTGAGGTGGCAGCCAGAGGCAGGGCCCCAGGGGACAGAGCACCCTCCAGGCCCCCTGGCCAAGCACATAGACTCTGTGCGGTGTCTTCCGGATGCATCATCTTCTGGGTGCAGCATCTTCCAGGTAGGGTCCACCAAAGCCAAGCCTCAGTCCTCTGGAGTCTCGAGAGTGTCAACATCCGACATGCCAGGGACCTCGGGTGCAGCCCAAGGCAGGGGTATTGACCTGCTCATAACCCATCCCCAAGGGGCAGTCCCTCTCTGAGATCACCTGGTCTGAGGGTTCAAACTGCTGGGGAGGGGCTCCAGGTGCCTCTACCCCTGCAACCAAGGTAGACCCTGCCATCTGTTCCCACTGTTTGCCATTAAAATGATTGTTTGCATAATTAATGGTAGCGTCTCTCCTCTCCGCTCTCAGGTGGGTTCTGGGAAGACAGGGCTGCAGCTGTCTTGTCCACTCCAGATCCCCAGAGCCGGGCATGATGCTTGGCACCCAGCAGGCACTCAAAAAATGTTTGCTGAATGAGCAAATCAGTTCACAGGTCAATGTGTGAATGAACAGGCTCTGCAGCTCAGATACCACATGGAAACTCACTGGCAGCCCAATTCTCCCAGTTTACGGGGGGTGGTGGTGGTGGAGACCTTGGTATTTATATTCAGGAGAAGTGGACTTTGTATCCTGGTTCTGCAGTTTTGGAGCTGTGAGATTGAGGGCAAGTAACTTTATTTCTCTGAACCTGTTTCCTCAGCTGTTAGCTGAAATTTGAGGGGAGGCAGGCATGTGATTGACAACCTGCACATGAGAGGATTTCTGTGAGGATTAAATGAGGCCATGACCTCTGAGCATTCAGTGCAGGACCTAGCACCCAGTGGGCACTTAACAAATCTCAGTCCCCCCTTTTTCCATTATTCGAAACCTTCCTATGATGGTACATTGTGTTGGACTCAGAGAAGGGATTGCTGTTATTATGTGGTATTGTTTGGGAGAAGAGGAGAGAAATTGACAGCCTTTGGTCTTAAGCATGCATGTTAAATTTTAAGGGTAGCCAGTGAAAAAAAGGGTATCTAAATTCTAAACAATAGAGGGGAGGACATAGAATAAGAAGAAACTCACTCAACCCAAAAGATTTCAGAAAAGGGAAAAAAGAAAGGGCTACAGAAATTAGGCCAAACAGAAATATATTCGTAATTACAATAAATGTAAATGAACTAAACTTCCAAGTAAAAGATGGGGATCTTCAGACTGAATTTAAAACAAATCTAAAAGATACACCTAAAGCATAAGGACAGAAAGGTTGAAAATAAAAAGAGGACAAATACTGACCCAAAGAAGGATGGTGTCACTTTAATAATATCAGACACATAAACTTTAAGGCAAAAGGCAGGGTAAGTTGGAACCAAAAGCAAAAACCAGAACTCCAGTGCTCTTTCTGCTCCTGTGTTCTGTCATTGAGGGTTTCAACATGTTGAGGTTGTCACCCAGGCAAGGAGGCTTGCAGGTGCACATCAACCAACACAGCTGGGGTGTTTTTGACAGACCTCGAATGATGTCCACCGGGAACGAGGCCTTGCACTGGGTGCCGAGAATGCAGAAATCATTCAGTGAGCCTTGCTGAGGACTCACTGCCTAGACAAGGGGATAGACAAATTAAACCAGCTTACAATCCAGTGTGATGGGGTCTAACAAGGGTGAGGGGCAAGGAAGGAGTGGAGCATGTGTCCCCGGGGAGGGCTGTTGGAATTTGCCAGGGGACAAGGGGGAGGATGGCCTCCCAGGCAGAGAGCGCAGCCTGTGCAAAGGTGGAGAGGCTGCAGGAACAGGGTGAGTTCAGGGAGCCCCATGCATTGCCGCATGGCTGGAGCGGAGGAGGGGGCAGAGGGGCCGGTCCTGCACGGTCTCTGATGCTGGTTTGAGGGTAATGAGGAGCCATGGGAGGGTGGAGGTGGCATCTGAGCTGCATGTTAGATTATTCTGACAGCCACTGTGGAGGAGAGATGACTGGGAAAGCGATCAGAAACCCAGAGACAGGATGCACATGAATGTTTGTTATCAGCTGAATTCACAATTAAAAATACATATTATGCAGGCTTGTCACATTCTGAACACTCCATGCTCAGTATCTTGTCCAAGCCTCCCAATAACCCTGTGGGGTTACTGTCATCAGGGTACCTGTGAGAAAAGAGAAGCTCAGAGAGGTTGGGATGCTTGCACAAGGTCATGTAGCTGGTCAACAGCAAGACCAGGATTTGAGCCCAGCCAGACTCTCACCCACCAGGCTGCTCCACAGCCACCCTGCAGAGAGGAGGAGGGTACAAGGGGATAGCTTGGAATTCTGTTAAAAATAAAGGGGCCCCCTATTTAAAGCAACCCTGCGGCACATCTTTTAATAAAACCAGGCTTCCCTTTGCAGCAACACCCCCATCCTGCTTGGTTTTTGAGTGCATTATTAACGTGACTGGCATGGGGGACCCCCACCCCTGCTGGGAGTGTCCCTTCTTCTCCACACACCCCCTTCCTGTCTCAACTGGGGCGAAGCACAGTGAGTGGAGAGCGACCATCAGGCTCTGTGAGGACGCAGGCCTACTCCATCCGGAGGCGCCAGGGAGGGCGGGAGACTTGGAAAACAGCCACTCTGGGCAGGAATCCCAGCTCCTTTGCTTCCCAGTGGGCAGCCCTGCTGAGTCACTTGACCTTGCCAAGCCTCAGTTTCTTTGCCTCTAAAATGGGGTCCCAGGGTTGCCAGCGGAGTAAATGGGAGCTCCCGTGGAGTGTGGCTGCAGACCTTGGGCCTGCAGAGGCCTGGGGGCCTGGAGATGGAAAGCGAGGGCCAGGGGCACCACCTGGGTTCCCTGGCCCTGCCACTTCCTCATCAGCAGGCCTTGGAACACCTGCTGGCAGGTGAGATGATGGATGTGAAAGGCCCAGCCCAGAACCTGGCACGCAGGGGGCTCCTGCCAATGCCAAGCATTGCACTAAGCGAGCGCATCAATTATCTTGAATCTTTGGAGCAGCTCTGTGAAAGGGGCATCGTGACACCTTTTCACAGCTAAGGGGACCAACAGCCCAGCCCTGTGGTTGCTTCTTCAGAGCAGCCTTGTCCGTACTGCCCAGCAGACGTCAGTAGACGAGCAATGAGAAATGGAGGAGACATCTTTGCTGGGTCCAAGAGAATGACCAGGAGTCCTTCAGGTGGATGGAAACGGAAAGGCACTGACAGAGGGAGCAGCATGTGCAGAAGTGGAGGACTTCGTGACTTCTAAGAACTGACATTGGCTGAAACGCAGCTGGAGAGAGGGCTGCCGGTGAGGGAGCCACAGCGTCGGGGGGAGGCAGACCTCAAACCAGGCAGGGCAGCCCACGCCAGGCTGGGCTGCGCCAAGGACGCTGGGAGCCGTGGAGGGGCCCTGGGCAGGGTGGAGGCAGGACCACCTCTGGGTGTGGCAAGACCCCAGACACAGAGTGGACCGGAGAGTCTAGAGGGCGGCGCGGAGGCCGGGGCAAGGGCCTGAGCTGTGCCATGGGAGCAGAGGAGAAGATGGCGGTGGGAAAGGAGAAGGGTACACCTGTCAGGGCTGCTGGCCGACCCCGTGGACCCAGCAGTGGGTGGGCTGGGGGATGGCAAGGCTGCAGCCCGGCTCTCTGGCTTCTGGCTGGGAAGGTGGGTTGGAGGGGCCCGCCCAGGACAGGGACCCGGAGGAGAGCGGAGCAGGTTGGGAGCATGTGGTGGGCTCTGCTCGGCAGGAGCAGGGAGACCCCAGGGGCCTCCCAAATGGGGTCAGTGGGGGGCCCTCCAGGGGGGTCCTGCTGGCGCCAGGACCAGCCATCCCTCTGCCTCCAGGTCCCTCATCCCCTGCTGACTGATTAGCAACAGCTGTCACCTCCTCATCTTATTGTTACAATTAGTGGTAGAAACGCAGTTGAGGGCCTGCTCTGTGCCTCGCCAGCGTTTCCCAGGGCCGGGAGGAAAGGCTTCCGGTGAGAGGGGCTCCATGGCGGCTCCATCCTCCCTGGGACCTCCCGGGCCCTTACCCACCACAAGCACCGTGGCCCCCGGAGAGGGCGCACTGCCTCCCCGCCTGGCGGATTGCGGAAGCTTTTTGCAGCTGTTGTGGTTTAGCATCTCGCAGGCACATATGGGAAGCGCTGGACTCGGTTTCTTCTCAGCCCCCTCCTCCTCCCAAGACAGTAGAGGCCCCCTGCCCTACACCCACGGCCCAGCCTCAAGCCGGCGCAGAGACCCCAGGGCCCGCAGTCCGCCTCCCACCCAGCAGCCCACCCCCTTCAGGCAGAATGGTGTTCACCAGGGTTCCCCCCATTCTAAACAGCGTCCATGTTCCCTGAAGGGCAAGGAGAAGGCAGAACATATTCAGGAAAATTAACATGGTTCTGTAAATTCCATCTCAATGTCCACAGGTAGGAATTTGGCTTTTTAAAATTACAGTATAGCCCCTGGGAAAGAATTATATATTGCCATTCAGATCATGTTTTTGAAGCATGTATAATGACAAGGGGAAGTGCTCGGGATACAGTATTATTATCGGGAAACATAGGACCCAAAAGAGTACACTGAATGATCACATTTTGTAAAAATTAAAAAGGTGATGAAGAAATATTTCTCTGCATCATGCGCAGAGAAAAAAAGATCTGAAGGAAGTGTACTGAAATTGTTACTATAAGATGCCCCGGCCTGCGGGACACACGTGGAGACCTGCAAAAGAACCAAGGGGGGAGGGGAGAAACAGGGGGCGCGAAGAAGGGAAACAAGACAGGCTTTCTGATCAAGTCTCCCGTTTACTGAGGAAAATTACAGGGTTTATATAGGGGATGAGAGGGAGGGATACAAAAGCGCGCGAAAAAACCCGCAACCAAGCAATTTACCATTGGCTTTTAGCTACAACTTAGGCATTTTTACTATAGGCTTTAGGAGACAAAGAAC
>PVKY010009564.1:0-13203 GCA_004027775.1 Bradypus variegatus
TCTCCCCAGACTCTCCCGGCTGCTTAGCCCATCCGCCTTGGACGGGACCTCAGTGGGGCTTATCGGTGAGATAGGAAACTCACTGTTGTAGAGAGGCAGAGTGTGCGGGTGGGGGGATGGAGGGGTGGGGGGAGAAGCATCGAGGGCAGGCTCTGGGTCTGACCTTTACCACGGAAGAGGGGGTGTGGGCAGGGGGATGACAGCACGTGGCAGAGATGCTGTGCAAGGGGCCCCAAGCATGACTAAAACTGGCCTCACGGAGGAAGACTGGAAAAGCCTTGGGGTCTGAGGGGCAGCCTGAGGGCAGGTGCCAAGCCCTGGAGATGCAGGGTGAGAGGCAGACAGGTAGAGCCCTGACGTCATCTCCGGGCAGCCAGCCAGGTGGCTGAGGAGGAGAAGGACGACGTTAGGTCCCATGTGACTTGGGGAGAAATTGCTCTTATACAGATGTATCTCACCCCTGCCACATTGGCCCAGATGGGCTGCTCAGCCTTGATGACAAGCAAGCATTGTGCTGCTTTCCTTGCAAGGGTGCCCGTCATCCACCTTGGGACATGGCGGGAGAGCTGAGACCTGGCCCCTGGGATGTCTGGGTCCTGCCAGAGCTTCCTCCACCTCAAGACCCCGCTAGGCCTGGGCTTGCTCCCTCCCCTTCCATGCCTCTCCCAGCCTCCCCGCCCGAAGCCCCCATCAAGGGCCCCTGCTCACAAGTCCCACAGCACCCTCCGATGCAGAAAGTCCCTTCCTGGACCCCAAGCCCACCCAGTGCTTTGCCTGTACTCTTTTGTTTTTGTGAAAGGAAAATAGCTCCCTCCCTGTCTACCGGGGTCATTGTGAAAAAATATGAGGAAAAAGAATATGCAGACAAGACACAAACACATCCCCCATAAGCCTCCCGCCAGAGACAACCACGATTCAGATGTTAGTGTATGTCCTTTAGACATTCCCATGTACCCAGAAATGCGTATGAATAGACCTCCTCATTTTGTAACTTTGTGTTATCATTTATCATATCCTATCATGTAACATAAGGATTGCATTTGGGTCTCATCTCTTCCCAGGAGGAAGGGGCCCCTCATCTTTGTATATTCTGAATCCTCTAGGGTGGGCTTTGCACATAGCTGGCCAGCAGCAAGTGATGGGGAAATGACCAGAGGGGTCTCACTGTCTGTTTGCAAAATGAGAATTTTGGATCGTTTGATGACCAAGGAACTTTCCATTTCCAATAACTTGAAAACTTCTGATTATTGGACCTAGAAACCATGTAGAAGAAAGAACTTTCCTGTAAACCTGGTATCTTTGACATGTCCTTTCTGGCACTAGCTTTTCTTTGTGACCAAAGTAAAAATAAATCAAAATATGATTTAGTACACCAAGGCTGTGTCTACACAAAACCTAAGAATCACCTGGTTGAGAGTGGGCTGTTTTGTTTTTTTTTCCTCCATCTTCTCCAAAATAGGCCAATCTTGGGGCAACAATTGACTCTTTGAATATGAGAAAAACCAGTTGTTTTGAATCTATGGATGCCTCATTTCTTCTGACCTGTGGGCTCCCAATGGCCTATATAGCACTTTTGCAGGAATTAGAGAAAAGCTTTGTCTCTTGCACGGCCTGGGGGATGGGGACCGGGCTGGATTTGAGCCCCACCCCCAACATTGCTAGATAATTGGATGTGATGGCCCTGTGCAGAGTATCTGGAAGAACTGAAAATGCTACGTTATGTTTTGATATCTACATTTGAGGGTCTTCTTTACGCAAATAAGCAGAAGTTCTGTGGATATCAGCAACTGCGGCATCTTTGACTTCTCTCATCACAATCTGGCTGTCTGGAAGGGCTCACCCCTGCACCTGTGCTCCCACAGTTTGGCTCTATCTGGAAGCCACCATCTTCCCCTTGACACCTTTCTAATATTACCATTTGTCACGGCTCTGCCAGACACCACCTCTTCCACCACCCCTTCCGTGACCCACCTTGGCGGAATGAATTTGGACCCCCGATATGCTCCCTAGGACTCGTTTGACCCTCTCTTATTGCACATCTCCTGCTTTGCTTTGCGTGTTTGGTCATAGCTGTGTGACCTTCTGAGCTTCATCATTAAAACAGAGGTGATAAAATAAACCTTCCAGGATCCTCAGTAAATACTATGATTGTTTTATTTATAATACATGCCTTTCATTATCTACCGAGCTCCTAGAGGAGAGATCCTGTCTTTTTAAATCTCTGGGTCAACATAACTCTGACTATGCAGTGCTCGGTATTCACAGACTTTGTCGGAAACAATTTGAAGAAAAGAACTAAGAGGTAGATGGTGCATCTGTTTAGCCTCAGAGAACTTCCTGCACATATGTCCACTTAACCTGCTCTCTAAATGCTCATGTCAGGCATGTTTTTATTCCCTGGACCCGTGCATTTCTGAAGGTCCACAGTAACCCAGCAGGGTAGGTGCCGTTATCTCCACTTTACAGATGAGAAGAAACCAAGACTCAAGTGGTGGCAATGGCATTTGAACTTTGGATTTGCCTTATGGGTGAGGGTTCTAAACGCTGCCTCAAAGCGTCCACAGAGTTTGAATCACTCATCTCAGTTGTTCCTGAGCCTGCATTTGCTGTGCCCTTGGGAGAGTGACTAGCCCATCTTCTCCCCCAGGAGAGCCTCTCCGGGAGGCAGAGGCAGGGCTGGCTTTCCCCGGCTCCAGGGCATATGCTGACTTGACCAGAAACAGCCTACAAGGAAGGTTCTGTCACCTGCCACCCCATTGCTACCATCTTCCGAAGAGAAACATTCAGATACATACACAGTCACTAGCACAGAAGTTGATCTCTGCTCTTAAGATGGATGTTCTTTCCTGCACGATTCCTAAAAAGTGAAAACAATGCTGCTAATCCTAGAGTTTCTAAATGTTTCTAGACTGCACCTCATTGATTGGGTCTGAATGGGAATAGCAGATGGGAGCAATGAGAGACTTTCAGACACCAATTAAGAAGGCCATGTAAATAATCATGGAGTGAAGCGGGGAGAGACACCCCCGAACTCTGCCTCTGTCAGTCCCCAAACCCACTGTGCCCGCCCTGCTCGGTGCCGGAGGTTCTCCAGGGCCGGCCTGCCCCTTCCAGGCTCTCGGCTGTGCTGGGGGAGACCCTCAGACCTGCTCTTGTGAATGTGCTGGGGCCTGCTGCGGAGCCTGTGCTCAGGGGACCCCAGCCCGGGCTGGATGTTAACCACATCTGGGACGTTTTAGAAAATCCCGATGCCCAGACCACACCACAGGCCTATTAG
This sequence comes from Bradypus variegatus, assembly GCA_004027775.1. Taxonomy (NCBI): domain Eukaryota; kingdom Metazoa; phylum Chordata; class Mammalia; order Pilosa; family Bradypodidae; genus Bradypus; species Bradypus variegatus. The sequence continues at coordinate 3,278 of PVKY010009564.1, forward strand.
GTCAGCATCTCTGTGGGTGGCACCAAGCACTGGCATTAATAGTTTTCAGACTCCCCAGGTGACTCCAATGTGCAGACGCGGTGGGGAACAGCAGCTCTCCCCCATTCCGGACTTAAAAAGAAAACGTCCCGTGTTTTCAGCTGCCTGAAGGCACACACTGCGACGTTACAGTGCTGTCCAAAGGGACGGCATCGTGACCCCCTGAACCAGCTCCTCCTCCATTACTTACCATTTTGGTGTCGTGCCACCTTCTGTGTGGCCGCTCAATTAGAGGCCTGGGCCTGCCCTGGGAGCCTGTCTGCTTGTGTGTGCTGCAGGGCTCACGAGGAGAGGGCGGCAGGCCCTGCAAACATTTGTGGGGCCTCGACCCCAGTTTGCCCTCTTTTCTCCCATCGCCAGCTTCATCCTGCACCTGTTGGGGTAGGCACATCCCCGAGGACCCTGTGGGGAGGGACTAGGAGAGGACCAGCACAGGGGCCCGAGTGCACGATCTAAAGGTGGAACCGGTCGAGGAAGGTTCTGGCAAGGAAGCCTCAGTCAGGGCTATTAGCGGAGCCTGCAGAGAGCTCAGGTTTCCAAGTGCAAAGGGCTAGTTGTCACCCTAAAAGACTGCACCCCCTGATGCCACAGGCCCTTCCCACCTTCTCTGCCTGCTGACCCCGGCCCACCTTGAGGCTCTACCTGCAAATCCCCTGCTGTTCTGTCCTCGCAGCTTCTCCGGGAGGAGGTGCCTCCTGCATCTGCCCTCCTTCGGCCTCCTGTTCTCATGCGGCCTCGTGGGGCCATCTACACCCTGCCTTTCCCACAAGAGGCTTGGTCTCCTTGCAGGAAGGAAACTTGCCAAGCGATGAGTGTTTGCTAGACTGCATGGCAGTTTTATTCCTTTTGGGTTGTGTACAGATTCACTCCGCCTCGTGGCTGTGGCATCTTCTGGGGGTGCACGGCCTTTACAGCTACAAGAAGATGTGATTGTGGTCCTGCTCCTGGTGCCCCAGGCTCTGGGGCAGTCAAGGGTCCTGGTTTAGGTTCTCAGGCCTGGCATCGAGATGCCCCATGGAGCGTGGCATTAGCCATTTTAACCTCTGTGGGCCTCAGTTTCCACGTTGACAAAGCAGGGATAAAAGCATTTCTAGCCCTCTGGGTTATCGAGAGGAATAAATGACCACACAGGGTCAGGGCTGATCATAACAAGGTCAGGGTGATGGTAAGCGCATTGCAGACGTTAGCTCTGAGGCTGGCAGTGTTCTAAAATCCAGTCAGCTTAGCCAGGAAACCCTGGGGCAAACCCGAGAGGGCCGGGCCGGGTCTCTGGGTCCCAGGTCCTACCTCATGGTCTCTCCTGTTGCCAGCCCTCCTGGCCCAGTGTGGGGTGTGTGGGTCACGGAGGCCCGGAGTGAGGCCCCGGCCCACCAGGAAGTGCCACCCTGGGGTCTCGGGCGAGGCCAGGGCAGCCCTGTAACCCATGCCAGGGACGGAGCTGTAGCCCTCCCAGCCTCTGAGTTGCTTGGCGTTTGACTGCCCTGGTGCCAGTGACCTCACCTTTGAAAGGATGGATGAGGGTTAGATATAAGGACAGGCCCCTCAGGATTGTGCCAACCGTACCCATTTGGGCCTGTGAGCAGCGGGCAGTGGCCCAGGCCAGGGCCTTCTGTGGAAACTGCTCAGCTGTGGACACGTCTCCACGCAGCTTTGGGAGCTGGAACAGCTGGGCCGGGCAGCTCTCGTTCCTCCCGTCTGTGGGACCTAGCCCTCACCACTTTCTTCAGAGGCCTTCATGCCCGTCCTTTCCCTCGGGGCCTGCACAATGCAGGGGTGAGCTGAGGTCAGAGTTCCGACCTTTGGCGCTGGATTTCCTGTCCTTTGTGGGGTGGAGGACAGACTGTGCAGCCTGGCATCTGGAAGACCCTCTTGGGAGGGGTGGAGGGAGATGCCACCCCTCGGTTCCAGCGCTCACAGGCAGTCATTGGCTGTCACTTGATGGGGCATTTCCCCAGGTCTTTGGTTGTAAGAAGAGCTTCTTACAGGGTTTGGCTTCTGATATATCCTAAAGGCCGCCTGAGATATTTTGGGTTAAAAATCACCCACCCATCTGTCCACTCCCAGGGAGCCTGAGCTCCTCTCCCTCTCTGTCCCGATTTCAGCATGGGAGGTAGAACGAGGGGCAGCCCCCAGGAGCAGAGAGAAGGGTGGAAATGGGGTCTCCCTGGGGGTGCTCTTTTAGAGGGGAGGTGGCAGGTGGAGGGGCCACAGGCCAGTCCACTGTTATTTGACCCCTGCTCTGAGCCAGACCCCAGGCTCCTTTCTGAGGTTGCAGAGGCCAAGAGCAGCCAGGCCTGCAGCAGCAGAGGGCCGGGGAGGGCGGCAAAGCAGCCCAGAAGGGGTGTCATCATCCAGGGCAGCCGGTGAGATGGCGAGGAGCCCTTATGGAGGGAGCGCTACTGCGGTCTGGAATGGGAGGCTTCCTGGAGGAGGTGGCATCCTACAGGGGAAGGCAGTGACTGGAGACGGACAGGGACAAGAGAGGGAAAGACAGATTTCAGATGCTGAGAACACAGTGTGGGGGTACACCTACTGTAGAGCCAGGAGAGCCTCGGAAACCTGGGAGGGAGGGAAGGGGCTTCCTCCTTTGGGGGTGTTGGGGAGCATTTCCCTCTAACAGCTTCACTCTCCCAGCCCCAACACCGGAATCCCCCAGTCCCTGGGCCTGGAAGAATGACTGATGGGCCTGGAAGAATGACTGATGGGCCTGCCTGCAGACCCCTTCCTAGCCCTCAGGCATCTCTGTTCCCAGATGAGAGGAAAACTGAGCATTCCAGAAGGGGGTTGTGACGTTTTTAACTTTGTAAATGACTTCCTTCTCTTCCCTCCTGGGGCTGCGACTCGTAACCCGCACCAAGGGAAGTTGAGTGGTGTGTGCACCTTGAAACCAAGCACATCTATTCTCTGGAAAGACTCGCCCTCGGCTCCCGGGGGGTCTGGGGAGGGGGGTGCGAAGGGGCAGCCCAGGGCCGGGATGGGAATCCCCCCAGATTCTGTCCCACGCGGAGCCCGCGTATTTGCCTTCAGCCTGGCCTTTCCCGAGAGCTGCTAAATGAGGCTGCGCAGTCTCGCCGCAGAAGCCGAAGCACAAACCGTTTTCCCCAGAAGCCTGTTTGCTGGAAGCCGCCGGCTCCTCGGGGAAGCCGAGGGAGGGTCTCCACCAGGTTCTGTCTCCTTGTTTTCTCTCCCAATGGCGAGTGTCCTCCGGGCCTCCCCTGGGCCTTTCCTGGCCCACAGGTGGGCTGTGGTTCCCCCTTCACGGGTGAGGATGCGGAGGCGTGGGTGGGCCTCTGGCTGGCCCAGACTCCCAGGGAGACCCCAGCTGCACTCCCAGGGCCTTCATCCAGGCCCCTGCCCCCTGCCTGCCCTCCACCCTTCCCCTCATCTGGCTTCAGGTCCTGGCGATGCTCAGGAGCTCTGTGCGGTTGGACGACCCAGCACGGCTTCTCGAGGTTAGAGAGAGCAGGGGCTGCCTGCCGCCAAGCCCCTGCTCCGCCCTGTACCCACTGCCAGCTGGCGAGTGGGTCCTGAACCCCACCTGTGGGGCGGGGTGGCCACAGCGCTTGCTTCTAGTGCTGCTCTGAGGGTGAAATTAGTTTATTTATGTAGATTTCTTGGGACAATTCCTGGCACATAATACATGCTATGTAGTGTTTGCTAAATTAAAAATAAAAAGTCCCCAAGGGGCTGGAGACCCCTGAAGACCCAACAGTGACAGGCCCAGTCATGGCCCGAGAGCCGCTCTTCTCGCCTGACACTCGAGGGCACCAGGTGGGCTCCCCGAGGGGTCTTTCATCACGAGCATGTAATGATTTGGGGTCTAGAGGAGGAGCTGTGGGTCTAAAGCCCGTCTCTCACGGTGCTGGTGCCCCCTGCCTTCTCACGGGCCTGTTTGCAGGGCTGGGACGGGTGCTTCCCCAGGACCACACTTCATCCCTCTCTGGATTCTGAGCACCTGCCCCAGTGCCCCGAAGGAAGTCCGTGCTCCGAGCAGACTCTTGGATTGACACCTCTGGGTGCCAGCCCCTGCTCCAGCCTTGGTTTCCCCCTGTGCTGACTCACGGTCGCCTCACGGGGCACTCCGTGACTCTGCATGTCTAAGCCCATGGGAACGTGGCCTCCTTACAGGGTGTCCCCACAGGGGCTGGTTGGAGCCGGGCCCCAGAACATCCGTGCATGAGGGACCTGAGTGTGAATCTGAAGTGCTGGGACCGGCGTGGGCCTGTTGTCTCAGCAGCCTTGGCTGGACGCCCACAGGGATCCGAGTTTTGGGAAGGGGAAGCCTGGGGCTGGACCCCTGAGGCTGGAGGGGCTCAAGCCCTGCCATTCCCATTTCATCTTCCGCGGAGCAGGGTTTCACTAACCACGTGCCCTCTGAAGACTCGTCTGCACCCTTGAAGGACACCGTCATCTGCGTTTCCCTCCTGGAGTGAGCAGGGATCACACGGCGGCCACCTTTGGTTCCAGGAAACACCGTCCCCTGAGACGTCACACGTTTGTTGAAATGTTGGTGCTTTGAAGAATGTCCCAGCACTGTGGCACAACTAAAATGGTTTCCACTTGAGTGGGTCCAGCCACTGATGGGGATTCATCGGGCAAACAGTTAAAAAGCCACCGCTTTCCAGCGCCTCACCGTGGATGATGGGACGACCTGTGCCTAAATGGAAACAGGGAAGGAACTGGAGGCTTTTCAGAGTTCACTTAACTTAAAATGAGATGACAAATAATTCTAAAAGCCCTGCGACTTTACAGCAGGGCCCTGGAAGAGCTATTGGGAATGAGGAAGGAAACAAAATAAAACCCAAGCCCGGATGAAAGTGCACCCCAGATGTTCTTTGTGACCCTTCCCCTGTACAGTTAGAAACTGATATGGCAGGAAAGACATGGTCACTTAGAGGCTTCCAGATTCCTTTAGGGCTGCTCTTCTCCTGAGGAGAAAGGAGAGGAAATCCTACTCCTCGTGTGCCAGGGCCTGCGGCAGGGGTGGGGGCTCAGGCCCACCCTCTCAGGAGGGACCTCCAGTTGCAAACAGGGTGGGACCCTGGCCCTACACACCTACCCTCAGCCTTCCGGCTGCAGCCGCTTGGCTGTGGACCTGGGCTGGGGTCTCACGCCGTCTTCCTGTCTTCCTCGTTTACATCTTCATCCCAGGGCATGCCTATTCTGTGCACCGGACATAGTGGGCTCAGAAACAAACCGAGACCCTGCTCCAAGAAGCCTGGGGATGAGTCCAGGGTGTCTGCATGTATAAGGGACAATGCCCTGGAGGAAGCAGCACTGGCCGGAGCATTTGAGGAGGAGGAGATCTCCTGGGCAAAAATAGTATTGGCCAGAGAACCTCTTTTGTTGCTCAGATGTGGCCTCTCTCTCTCTAAGCCACCTTAGCAGGTGAACTCACTGCCTTCCCCCTACGTGGGACCTGACTCCCAGGGGTGTAAATATCCCTGGCAACGCAGGATATGACTCCCAGGGATGAGCCTGGATCTGGCATAGTGGGATGGAGAACATCTTCTTGACCAAGAGGGGGATGCAAAATGAAACAAATAAGGCTTCAGTGGCTGAAAGATTCCAAATGGAGTCGAGAGGTGATTCTGGAGGTTTTTCTTATGCATTATATTAATATCCCTTTTCAGTTTTCGGTGTATTGGAATAGCTAGGAGGAAATACCTGAAACTGTTGAACTGCAACCCAGTAGCCTTGGTTCTTGAAGATGAGTATGTAACTATATAGCTTACACAGTGTGACTGCGTGATTGTGAAATAGAAAAATGAGGATAAAAAGTAAATGAATAAGGGGGGGGGATGGGATGCATTGGGTGTTCTTCTTTACTTGTATTTTTATTCTTATTTTTATTTTTTAGAGCAATGAAAATGTTCAAAATTGATTTTGGTGATGAATGCACAACTATATGATGGTTCTATGAACAACCGTACACTGTGGATGATTGTATGCTATGTGTCTATATCTCAATAAACTGAATGGGAAAAAAAAATAGTATTGGAGGGAGGCATTCCAGAAACGCAGTTTGGGAGATACTAAGCCACACATTTTGCTCAGAAAGTGCAGTTTCCGTGGTATTACCAGAGTACAAATTTCAAGACAGAGAAATGATGGGAAATAGGAATAATTTGGGGTTGAGGTTAAAAAAAAGTGAATAATAGTTTGTCCCATGGGATATCAATGTATTCTCTGGAACAAATGATGGCTATAAAAATGCCCTGAAATGCATAAAATGCCACGCATATCTAAGGGGTGATTGCGAACGACGCCCAGACAGTTGTGAGCTGTGATTTGCAGGTGGTTTAGCACTGTGCGGTTATTCTGGGAAACTCCTTTATTTGTGCATCTCCCCCAGCTTTTCTGGGTTACTGTCACAAGCACATCGTTTTTCAGCTCCTGCCCGGTGTCTGCCATCGAGGCCCCTCAGGCTGGGCCGATGGTCCGTGCCTTCCTGGGAGGTGCTGCTGGGGGGCACCGCGGCAATGCCCTCGCCTGCAGGACCGGCTCTCGGAGACACGGCGCTTCTGACCCGCGCGGAGGCAACAGCCATGTGCCCCCGCGTTTCCTCGGCAGTGCGGTGGAGGGAAGCGCTGCGGGATGGAGATGCTGAGAGCTGGACTCCGGCCTCGGCTTCCCCAGGGTTTTGCTCCGTAGACTCACCCCTTCTCCTCCCTGAATGTCAGACCCATTTGCAATGTCTCGAGATGGTTTGGTCTCTATGTCCCCTGGAAATACAAGCAGGACTTTCCAGCGGCCCTTTCTGGCTGTGCCTGCTGAGCCCACGTCTGCGCCCGGCCGGGAGCCTCCTGAGTGCCTGCCACCGGGCGTTCCCTCCACACCTGGCCGTGGCGTTGGCCAGGCAGTGCAGCCAAGGCCAAGGAGACCCTCCTGCTCAATTCACAGGACGTTCATCTGAGCTGCAGTTTCTGCTCCATCCGCCCTTCTCTGCATCACCTTCAGGGAAACTAAAATCTCTCCGAGATCAGTTTCCAAGTTTATCAAATGAAGATAACGTTGAGAAGACCAGACTTCTCCACATCTTGAGCTGCATTTTGAGACATCTTACTGCCTTGTACCGTCCAGCAGACAGATCTGGTTTCTGGGTTGTTTTCTTCCCGCTCTGCTTGGCCTGACTGCTCCTCGCACGTCCACATCCAAGAATGCTGCCCCCTCTGAGATTGCACAAGGCCGTACAGCGTGGACCACGTCTCCTGTCTCTTTCCTCCACCAGGCCCCCTCCCATAGGGCGTCCTGAATCCTGGCAACATTTTCCCCTTTTCAGTTTCTCTTTGGCTAGTTCATAAATAATTTAAATTCTAAGATTCTTTTAAGAGTTCCTATAACCTTTTGGATGTTGGGATAGGCATTTAACATAAACATGTACAAGCTTGGTATTAATTTCTCCATTTGACAGATGTGAAACCAGGTTTCAGAGCATTTCAGTCATTCTCCAGAGGTAAATGTCTTGACTTGAAAGCCTTAGTTTTCTCCATGGCCCCCCGCTGTTTCAGCCAACCTCGAGAAATAACTGTGTGGCCGTCACTTTGTGTTTAGACCCTCCACAGAATCACATTTCCACAGGGGGCTTATTTCTGTGTCACCGTGGGCCTGCAGAAGTTGTAGCTGCATTTTTTACAAATCAAATCCTATTTTTAGAAAGGAAGCACATTCTATAAAGGAAATCTCCAGTGAATCTTTTTATAAAATAAGGATGGACTTTTCCTCGCAAATTCAATAATGCCCATCAAATTTATCTGCTTTCTAGACTGGAACTTTTATCCTTACCATTTTTCTTAAGTAGAAACTGGCAGGTGTTCATCCAGCATTGGTCTTCATTCTTTATAAAATAATAGCAGGAACGATGATTTGAGGAAGTATATAACATTGCAATCATACAAATAAAAATAAGCTCCAAATAATTTCCAAATTTTTAACCTGATGGTCGAGAACATCTGGTCTAACCCCTGTCTCTGGTCTTATTTTGTATCTTTCTTAACATACTTGCGCTTCAGCCCCACACACCTTTGTCTTCCCCCAAACATCTTATCTTTCCCCTCTTGGAAACTGTGCTTCCAGGGACTCCTTCCCGTTGAAATTCTCCCCTCTCCAACACCACCTAACACGGGCACACACACGTACAGTCCTCTCTCACATTCTCCTCACACACAGACACACCCAAATCCAACAGATCTGCCGTGCCAAATGCAGACGTCACTAACCACGTGTGGCTATTTAAATTCAAATTAGTTACAATTAAATGAAATCTACCATTCAGTTCTTCAGTCACAGCCACATTTCCCATGCTCAGCAGCCACATGTGCAGCCAGAGAACTTGTCCATCACCACGGACAGTCCGCTGGACAGAGCTGCTCCGGTTCCTCTGGGCCCAGCTCAGGCCCAACTATTATTTTTCTAAACATTCCTTAAAACCCCAATCAGCTGTGATTATTCCTTCCTTGGAATTCTTGTCATTATTTGTTTTTACCTCTTTCAAGGCTGTATCATATTCCTCAGTGTATTTCAGGCAAATAAGTGGTCCGCTGACTTCCTGACAGCATTGCGGGGCAGTGGAGGGCAGGGACGACGTTTCATTTGTCTGGGTGTGCCCGTCCCCCGGCCTCCCACAGTGCCTTGTAAACCAGTCAGTGCTAACCAAATAAATGTCTTTGAATGAATGGCTGCAAAAAGAAGACAAACGTCCAGACAATAAACCTTTCATGTTATGATCCTCCGTTGCAATGTGTGGTGGCTTGGAGCTCTGTACCCTGGAGAAACATCTTCTTAGTCTTCATCCATTTCCAGGGGTGTGAACCCATTGCAAGGAGGACCTTTAGATGAGGTGACTTCTGCTAGATGTAGCCCAGATGAATTAGGATGGGTCTTAATCCTCTTACAGGAAGCCTCTTAGAGAAGGCCACAGAGAGAGAGAAGGTCGTGGGATGTCAGCGGGGCCTGGAAGAGATAGAAGATGCTGCCATGTGCATTGCTGTGTGATGGAACAGCCCAAGGACCAAGGATTACCGACAGCCAGCCCCGGAAGGCCCCAGTCTTTGGGGAGAAGGCATTGCTTTGCTGAAACCTTGAGTTTGGACTTTCTTCTGGCCTAAAACCCACAAGCCAAAAAATTCCCATTGTTTAAGCAAACCCATTGTGCGGTATTTGTTTTAGCAGCTAGGAAGCTAAAACAGAATGCAATTCCATCTTATGTATTTCAGGAGCCATTTGAAGATGATGTATTTATTTGTCCTCCATGAATAAATTCGTGTCACAACTCTGGGCCATTACACATCTTCAGGCTCTCCTCTGGGAATGAGGGAATGCTCTCCGGGAACTTTTGCAAATTAGCTAGAAATTTCTCTTATGTATGTGTGAAGTCACTTCTCAGCCCACTATGGAAGGAAGCTGCCAAGTCTTTCTTCCAAAGACAAATGGCAAAGTCACTCTGTTTTCTGTAACACAAACCCTTTTGCAACAAATAGAGCCTTCCTCTGCTCATTATCTTGTCATTAAAATCTCTGGCTTGATGTATTTCCCTATAAAACAAACCTGAGACCTTATTCATAAGGAGGAAAATGCAAACACGGCCTTTACCATGTATGAAAGGGACCCAGTGTAAAAAGAGCCTTCCTTTGCCTTTTGAGCTCCATGATGAGATCTCGTGGCCAGACAACGTTTTTTGACTGGCAAGAGCAGAAACGACCCTCTTGAGTTACTGTGTGGTGAATGAGGGCCTTTGTCTCCGCAGAAGAATTAAAAACCTCTGGGCCTCCGCCATGCAAACAGGAATACGTTTCACACAGTGGTGTTGGGATTAAATGACTGTATCATGAAAAAAAGGGCGAACAATGCCGCTCAAGTTTTAATCATTTACCTGGCATTCCAGGGAG
>PVKY010009565.1:0-13217 GCA_004027775.1 Bradypus variegatus
GAGACCATCAGCAGTGGGTATGGGAAGGGGTATCCTCCACGCCAGACACCGAGGTGTTAGTCCAAACCACTCCTGTCTTATCTGCAGCTGCTCCCGGGCTCCAAACGCCAACCCACTGTTTCCCCGCACCGCAGCATGGCCGAGGGACTCAGCTGACTCACTCACTTGTTTCAGAATGCAGACTCCTGGTTTCACCAAATGCATGTTCCCTGTGGCTTTAGCAGACCTTGTCCGGCTGGTGCTACTTTGGAGGTGACGTTCTGGGTCACTATCTCGTTTTTATTCAGTGTTTTTCACGGAGGTGTCTCCTTGCTCTGTCTCACCTAGACGCCATCATAGGTTCTCCGGCATTCATTTCTTTAGATACTGATAATATATTTGGTATTACATTTGCATCAGTGTATCCTGGAGGATCTGGTAGGTCATAGAGCCATGTCCTTCTTCTCTGCCTCTATTCTTTATAATGTCAGTGGAGCTTATAGTTATAAAGAAGGAAGATGTCAGTGATGAAAATGAGAAATTCATCAGCATTTTCCATGCTGTTTGATATCAGCAGATTTGGGGGACTTTTTATCCAATGAAAAATGGCAAATACATACTTTCTTTTCATATTAAGAGGCTCAAGCACATCATACCATGAAAATTCCTTGCTATCTATGTTTGTCTCAGATGGTGGCTTATGGAAATCATTCGGATACCGTAATCTGGGAGCTGCTTTGTTGTTGTTGTTGTTTTGTTTTGTTTTTTCCCCTGGGTTCTTAGGCACCATTATTTACCTCCCTTTGCCACATGGAGCACTTTTTCATCCAGTGCATATAAACTAGCAGATGTGATTATCCAAGTCTGTACATACTGCTGGGACTGATCTTTAATTCTTGTACAGGGACAGCCAGATTCCAATCTTAGACAAACTTAAAATTCTTATTTTTCTATGTTTAGCACTAACCTTTATTCTCAAGGTATTCTTATCACTCCCAGCAGAAAAAAAACCCTCAATTACTATTCAGGAAGAGGGAACTGTTTTGAGACTAGATTGCCCAAGAAGAAGATAAGTATTTACTGCTACTCTTTCCATTGATAAAATGCTTCTCTTGAAGAAAATTCAGTTTCCAATAACAGATCACTCAGAAAAGTATTTTCACATTACCCATAGAAATAAAATTGCGAATGTTGTATTTAAAAAACCTAGATATAATTCTATAGTAATTATTCATCATAACATTTATTGGGCATTTGCTGTGAACAAAGCATGAACAAAGGGAAATTGATAATGATCTCCAGGAATTATGAGACTAGTTAGAGACCTAGCTGTGAGGTAGTTTGGTTTGAAAGAGGGGCAACGAAGCCAAATGGGCAGGTATTAAAGAAAAGTTTTATTTGAGAGAAGCCTCAGGGTGACCCCCGCCAACAGAAAGGCTGCTCTGCACACAGGGGAAAGTATGCAATCAGGTGGTGGGATTTCTTTTTATGGGACCTTTTGCCAGTCGGGAGGTTACATGGCATAAGGTATATGAACTTTGCAATAGGGGTTACACATAGTTTATCTTGTAACTCTGGCAATGCCTGGTTTGTGCATTTGAACAGGAGAGGTGAGGGAGGGAATAAATTTGTTAGGGAAAGGGAGGGGGGGAAGTGATGGGCGAGAACAAAGAAAGTGGAGTGAAAGTGGGGAACGGGAGGGGGCAGCAATGTGAGGCATGGTCTGACCTGCAGCCTGGCTTTGCAAAACAGGGAAATGGGGGAGGGGCCCAGGGCCCATACCTAATACTAACACATGTACTTAAATAATTAACAAAATTGTGCGTGATAATTGGCCTATCCTTACAAATCTATGGAGTAGCTGTTGTGTGAAATAAATCTTGAGAGTTGAGGGAGATTTTATTAGATGATGATGGGTAGACGTTCCAGGTGACTGCACTGATAGAAAAAAGCCTTACCCTTAGCTATGCTGATGAGGAACCTCACAGCATATGGTTGAGAGAATTAGACTTGGGGAGAGGTTTAATATTTGATACTTTATTTCTTATCCTGAGACTAGTTCCATAATCTCTCTGATTTAATTTCCCCATATGTAATATAGAATAACTATAATAGTCTTAGAGTTGTTTTAAGAATTAAATAAGATTATTGTATAAATCACTCGACAAAATATCTACCACTTAGGGAAAATTCAGAACTGTTATTTGGAAATAGAAATAATGTCATTATTTTCATAATCTTTAATACTTTTATCATAAAATGAGATAAACATCACTTAATATTAATTTAGGATGACAGAGGGAGAGATCTGCTTTATTGAAGAAAATGCCTTGATGGGCCATTTGTATGTAAAATTAGTTTGGAGGATTGAATTGTTCTGAACTACTCTGCCAAAATACTCTTAAAGCTGTATTTGGAAAGCCAGGGTTTTCAGCTTTCAGATACAGGACGAATATTCAGCCATTTATAAAAGGATGAGCATGGTCCTGCAGACTTGAGCCTTGATTCCCTTCCTCCAAGATAATGTGTACATTTATATGTGAAAGCAAGGGAAGGGAATGAAAACATGATAGGGTCTGAAAAATTGTTTTGCATCTTGGTCTGATTGTAAAGATATGAATCTGGGTCTCCTGCACAGAGATTCCTTGGGGCAGGGCCCAGGAATTCATATAGTTTAAAACCCTGCAGGTATTTCTGCTGTGCAGCCAGAGTGAAGAACGACTTCCTTGGGAGCAGAGACTAGTTTGGAATCACAAATATTCCCTTTTCAAAAATATCTTCCAAGCAAAGACCACCAGAAACATACATGTAGTTCATCGAAGTTGAGTTTATTGCAGTGAATGAGGCTGAACACCATGGTCTGCTCATGAGTAACCACAAGTATTAGGGTATTAGGTATTAGTAAGAGTGCTTGAAAGGACTTCTAATATTTGGGCTTGTGTTGGGTGACTTTGGGAAGAGTTCATGAGAGTGGGATTTTGCTCTGGATTGGATGCTGTCATCAAGCGGTGCTAACGCTATGAGTAGTCTCTTAATAATCATCAACCAGAAATCAGGGGCACCAAGGAAGGCTAAAGTTAAAATTGGTAGAGAAGCAGCAGTTTGTGAAATTAGCTTGGACAGGGGGATGTTTTATAATGTTTGTGGTTTGGAAAATTTTCTTGTTTCTCTCTGAGTTCAGACCTGATGATAGCATGGTCTTTCTTTTGTTTATCTTAAGCTGTCACCATCAGAGTGGTCTTTTCTGATGCTGGTGTTTTGTGAAGTTATTTATGTTAGCAGAAGCACCCCAATTCTTAACGGTGAGCACCAAGCCAACTCCTGGCTGTCAGGGGCTGGTTTTCTCTTTCACATCTTGGATGGATCTTTCTTAGCATGGGACATGGTGGATGTAGGAGTGACCATCTCCTTCAGTTGAAGGGAGAAACCTCTAAGTGATATCAGATTACTACTTAATATTTCACAAGTAGAAAATAAATGGTACTTAAAATAATTGTTGACTGATACTGGTCTCTTAGATCTCTAAATATTGCTCTCACTACCTTATAAAATGAGCCCATTAATTAATTTAGATTCTGGCAAATAGCAGGAAGTCTCCCCTGACCTTTAACTAAAAGGTCCCTTAAAAAATAAAAATAAAGGAAAGACAGGGGCTAGATTCCCCTGTGTTAAAGGAACAGGACACTCAGTTCATAAAATGATCTAGATTATTGAAAATAAGTGATCACAGTGAGAGGAACTTCTAAAGCTGTAAATCCTTTCTCTCCTCCCTACCCCCCACCACCCTGATTCCCAGGAGGATCCCAAGAAGGAACTTAGAGATCTGAGATGGGTTCTTAAGTCAATTTAATTAGAATTTCAAAGGTGATCGTCGGTATCAACACAATAACAACCCTGAAGGAGGTTCTCAGTAAATGTTAGCTCTGCCTCACCCCCTACCCAAATGCAGTTTGAGAAAAGAACACATTAGCTGAAAAACTAAAGTGACAGTCTTCAAGGGGCAAGCAAGCAGAAAATTTACTAGTGTAGGTTTCAGGGAAGAACGTAGTAATTTATAGCCTCCCATGGTCAGCCTGAGTGAGTTTTTCCTTTTGTAGATGACTAAAATAATTGCTACTCTAAAAATTCCTTAAACAACTAGTCGTATCTAATACCATTAACTTTAACTGTTCACATAATTTGTTAATAAGCTTCATGTTTTAATGACTTGTTTCTACACCTGGGTTTTAACTACTTCAAGTTCATGAGCCCTGTTTTTATTGCCTTATCTTTGCCACTATGTTTAAATGCAAATGATACTCCATAAATATTTGCAGAAGATGTTGATGATAGGTCAACAAGACTCTTGTTTAGCCCTATTTATCATTTTAGAAGATATAACTGTAGTGTTTGTCTTAGATCCAGTTCGAGATTATTTTAGACAAGAACCAGTTCTTTAAATTAAGAATGTCTTGGGACATGTGAGCTTAGCTGCTAGACTGAGCTATAGGGGAGTGGGACAGAATTCAGCTATATATTTTTTTTAATTCAGTTTTATTGAGATATATTCATATACCATATGGTCATCCATGGTGTACAATCAACTGCTCACACTACCATCATATAGTTGTGCATTCATCACCCCAATCTATTTTTGAACATTTTCCTTTTGCCAGAAAGAATCAGAATAAGACTAAAAAATCAAAATAAAAAAGAACACCCAAATCATCCCCCCATCCCACCCTACTTTTCATTTAGTTTTTGTCCCCATTTATCTACTCATCCATCCATACACTGGACAAAGGGAGTGCCATCCACAAGGTTTCACAATCACACTCTTACACAATTGTCTTCAAGAGTCAAGGCCACTGGGTTGGAGCTCAGCAGTCTCAGGCATTCACTTCCAGCCATTCCAATACATCAAAACCCAAAAAGTGCTGTCTATATAGTGTGCAAGAATGTCCACTGGAGTGACTCCTTGACTCCATTTGAAATGTCTCAGCCACTTTAAGCTCTGTTTTGTTTCATTTCGCATCACCCTCCTGGTGAAGAAGACGTTCTCAATCCCACGATGTGGGGTCCAGACCCATCACCAGGAGTCATATCCCGTGTTGCCAGGGAGATCTACAGCCCTGGGAGTCAGGTGCCACTCAGGGGGTGGGGCAGTGAGTTCACCTGCCAAGTTGGCTTAGCTAGAGAGAGAGGCCACATCTGAGCAACAAAGAGGAACTCAGAGGGAGACTTAGGCACAATTATAAGCAGGTTTAGCCTATCCTTTACAGTAACAAGGTTCAGAGGGGCCAGCCCCAAGACAGAGGGCTCAGCATGTCAAGCCACCAGTCCCCAGTGTCCGTGGGAACATCAGCAACAATCCAGGTGAGGAAGTCCAACACCACATCCTCCCCCAGCTTCTCAGGGGGGCCCCAAATATATATTTTTATTTTCCACCCCAATTACTTTGGGATGTGTTGCTATTTCACTCTAACTTGTGCAGACCTGCCATATCTCACTTCCTATTCAAAGTTCCATGTAATTGGGGTGTTTGAACAAACTGGCTGTAGAAGTTACATTGTTTAGAAAATACAGATCCTGCACCAAATAGACGTTTCTTCCCTTGGTCTCACATGGAAGCTGAAGCTTTAACACAGTCAGGTTCAACCTCCACCCTCTGGCCTGACCTGCCCTAGTCTCGACCAGATCCGCCCCACCCACATCTCCAACTGAAGTCTGGGCTCCCCCTTAGCCCCTTCTTTTTCCTTTAACAGTTGCTGCATGCAACTCTCAGCCACTGAAGCTCTGAGTTTCAGATGACACACAGACACCCAATGTTCCAGAGACCAATCAGGTTATACACCAAGGGATCAACGTCTCAGAGTTTGAAGACAGCCATCACAATTCAGGAACAGACCCGACCACTGCAAGAGCTTACAATTATAGTAAACATTTCCCTGTTAGGCTGTGCTCCAAGATTCAACCCTGGGTCTACACACTGCGGTCAGTTCACATCCGTGAGGCATTACAGTCCCTTCCCCTGCCTCTTGCACATTCCACTAAAAATGCTATCCACAGGATCCACCCACCTCCTTGTGTGTCTCACAACCTCACTCCCTCTTGTAATTGCCCAACATTCCACTGCATGCATACACCACATTTCATCATTCCATTCCTCAGTCAGTGCACCCCCAGGCTACCTCCACCCATTGCCAATCATGAATACAGACTCCGTATACACCAATGTCTCCTCTCTCAGATCTTCCAAGTACACACCCATAACGAGGTTGCAGGACCCTATGGCCCCCACATTCCTAGCCTCCCATGGAACCACCACAGTGACCTCCAGAAAGGTCACCCCACCCCGTCCCCTCATCAACAGAAAATAGGTACATCCCTCTCCCCATGTGTTCTCCAGCATTTTACCCCATTTATATTTTTTCCTACAATTTTGTATAACCTACAATAATCTACAGTGTACAATCAGCAGAATTCAGCTATATTTTAATGGAATTGTATGTTAAAATGTTTGTTAGGGAAAAACTAAGCAGGAAATTTTTAGCTGAATCATGAATGGCCCTTAATCAGAAAGTAGATGGGAAAGAAGCCCCAGACCTTGTTAGAGAATAGAAGCAAGATGAATTCATTTCAGTAGCAAGCTGTGAGATACAAGATGAGAAAGCCCATGAAAATAAATCCAAGGGGCATATTGAGAAAAAGCACACATGAGAGATCCCCCCCAGAAGAGTAAGAGACAGCCCAAATGTGCTAACTTCCCAAATGTGCTGATTAATTTAATGTACTCCAGGTTTCACCAAATGAATGTCAATGTAAATGAAAGTATATTTAACTAGGAATAATTAAGGGATTCATAGTAATATGTTTGCTAAGAATTTCTTTTTCTAGCCCCATGGACTGAACCATTTTTAACTTTCCCATATCTTTTAATTGTGGGAATGTAATGAAAATTTTATTTCTCAATGTTGTGGAACACTCATAAAAGTGAATTCTCCCCTAAATACGTGATGAATTTTTACATCTCTGCTCTTGTACCTGGTTGTTCCTGCTGCCTGAAATGATGTCTTTTCTTCAAATTTCCACTCGAATGTCACATCTAGTATGGATTATTCTTCAATTCCCCCAGAGAGCAGGATCAGCGATTTCTTCCTATTCATGCATACACACACATCCATTATAGTGCTTACAATTTAATACCACAGTTAGTATTTTGTATGTCTCTACTCTTAGGCTCCCTAAGGTGGAAGTCATATGATGTAGCTGTTGCCTTCCCAATTGTTAGCATGGTGCTTAAATAAAGTGACCACTGGAAAAATGTAAGTCAGAAATATTAAAGCTGAAAGAGCATGGTCTTAAACACAGAGACCTTACAGAAGTCAGATTTGCAAGTGGAAAAGCTTTATTTATTAATGGTTTTATTAGTTGTAACCTCTCAGTTGTTTGCTGATTTGGCTGGTAAACGCTGATGTTGTGATTTAACTCCCTCAGACTGCTTTCCCCTCAATTCCAAGCTTTAGAGAGGGGTAACCTCGGTCTGGGCTCAGAAACTCTGGGCTTCTGGTGAGGGGCTGTGAATAACGGCATTTTGGTATGTGCTTAGGTGTGGAGGGGGATGAACTTTCGCCACAGAGAAAATCAGTGCTTTCTTTGAATCTGTTTGCTCCTCAGTCCTTTTCTCAGACAACTTCTTCTGGCTTGGATGATCCATGCCAGAAGCACCATAACCATTTTAATGGTTATGATCATAGCCTAAAGAGGCAGGTCATTAAGATAGATGTTTGTTAAATTATAAATAAAGAATAACTACCACAAACTAAACAGATCACAACAAATACAGCCAAATACTTGATAAAACAAAGATTTGTCCACAGATGACACAAATTTTAAGCAGTAATTGGAGTGACAGTTCAGTATATGAGAATTGGAACAATTCTCTGAGTATTGATGTAAAGTAATTTACCAATTATATCCCAAATAAGAGAAAATGGTCTTTATTTGTCCACTTCAACAATCCTTGGCTTCTTTGCATCAAAATGTAGAGAAAATATTCATACGATGTCTTGAGGTTTTGGTGAGATTTTGCGTGTTCTATTCACAGTTAACTTTCCTTCATCTCAGTAACTTTCAGCACTTCAGGAAAATTTTTTTTTAATTTCAATTTTATTGAGATATATTCACAAACTGTACAGTCATCCACAGTGTACAATCAGTTTGTTCACAGTACCATCTTATAGTTGTACATTCATCATCACAATCAATTTTGGAACATTTTCATTATCACAAAAACAAACAATAAAAATTAAACTTAAAGTAAAAAAGAACACCCAAAATATCCCATACCCCCCATCCCTCCCTATTATTCATTTATTTTTGTCCTCATTTTTCTACTCATCTGTTCATACACTGTTTATAGGAAGTGGGAGCCACAAGGTTTTCAAAATCACACAGTCACACAGTGTAAACTATATAGTTATACAATTGTCTTCAAGAATAAAGGCTTCTGGGTTACAGTTCAACTGTTTCAGGTATTTCCTTCTAGCTATTCCAATATACTAAAAACTAAAAAGGGTTATCTATATAATACATAAGAATAACCTCTGGAATGACCTTTCAACTCTATTTGAAGTCTCTCAGCCACTGAATCTTTATTTTCTTTCATTTCTCTTCCCCCTTTGGTCCAAGAAGGCTTTCTCAATCCGATGATACCAGTGCCAAGATCATCCCCACGAGTCATGTCCCAAATTGCCAGGGAGACTTACATTCCTGGAAGTCATGCCCCATGTAGGGGGAAGGGAGTGAGTTTGCCTGCAGGGTTGGCTTAGAGAGAGAATCCACATGTGAGCAACAACTGTGGTTCTCTGGAGGTGACTCTTAGGCGCAATTGTAAGTAAGCTTAGTCTCTCCTTTGCAGTAACAAGCTTCATAAGGGCAAGACCCAAGATGGAGAGCTCGGTCTTCTAAATTGGTAGTCCCCAATGCTTGTGAGAATATCAGTAACTCCCCAGGTGGGGAAGTTGAATACTTCCACATTTTCTCCCAGTTCCCTCAAGGGGGCTTTACAAATACATTTTTATTCTCTGCCCAAATTACTCTGGGATGTATCAGGGCTTCACACTAACCTGTACAAACCAACCAGATTTCACTCCCTATTCAAAGTTCCATGTAATTTGGGTGTTTGATTAAAGTGACCATACAAGTTAAATCATATAGTGTGCTACAAAAAAATATAGATTTTGTACCTATTAAACACCTCCTCCTTTAGTCTCACACAGAAGTTGAGGTTTTAAAACATAGCCAGTATCATCCTTTGCCCTTTAGTCTGATTTACCTTCATCCTAACCAAGTCCATTTCATTCATATCTCTATTTGAAGCCTCATCTCTTTTTCAGGCACTTTAACATTTGCTGTATGGGGTAATGCTGATGTTCATAGCTGCCGGACTCTTGCTCAGTCTCAGGTATAACACAGATACCCAAAGTTCCAGGGACCAACCAGGTTATACACAAAGAACTCAGCATCTTAGAATTTAGAAATCGCCATTAGAACTCAGAAATAGATGTAACTGCTGTAAGAGCTTATGCTCTAGGAACCTTTATAATAAGCCTTCTCCTGATAACCTGTGCTCTCAGATTCATTCTGGGAGTTTGCATATTATAGTTAGTTCACATTAGTGAGGCATTATAATGTTTGTCTTTTCACTTCTGGTTTATTTCACTCAGCATACTGTCCTCAATGTCCATTCACTTAGTTATGTATCTCACAACTTCATTCCTTTTTGTAGCAGCTCAATATTAATTGTATGTATACACCACAGTTCACCATTCTCTTCATCAGTCAATGTAACCTTAGGTGACCTCCATCCACTGCAAATCATGAATACTGGCACCATAAACCCCACTGTGCAAATGTCCATTTGTGTCCCTATTTTCAGTTCTTCAAAGTATATGCCTAGTTACAGGATTGCAAGGCCAAATGGCAACCCCAGCTTTGCTTCCTGTGGAATCCCACATTGTCCTCCAGATGGGCTGCACTATTCTACTTCCCCACCAATGGTGATTGGGTACATCCCTCTCTCCACATTTTCTCCAGCACTTGTATCCCTCTTTATATTTTTTAGACAGTTTTATTCAAACACCATACATTCCCTCCTAAATAAACAATCAATGGTTCCTTGTATAATCACATAGTTATATATTCACCACTACTATCTATATGAGGACATTTCCATTTCTTCCACAAAGAAAGAGGAAGAAGCAAAAAAAGAAAAAGAAAAAAAAATGGTGACTGAAAAAAAAGAAAAAATAAAATTAAAAAGAAATACAATACAATTAATAATTGGCCAGGCAACAACACCAATGCCAAGAATCCCATACCCCTCCTTTGTATCCCCCTCACATAGATATTTAGCTTTGGTGTATTGCCTTTGTTACAATTAATGGAAGCATATTACAATGTCATTGTTAACTATAGACTCTAGTTTGCATTGATTGTGTCCTTTCTCCATTACCATCCCATTTTCAACACCTTGCAAAGTTGACATTCATTTTTTCTTCCTCATGCAAAAACATTCTTCTGTTTGTACATGTAATCACAATCTTTGTCCACTCTGGGCTTCCCTAAATTACACCATCCCAGTCTTTATCATCTCTCTTTCCTTCTGGTGTCCCACATGGCCCTACCTTCCTCTTTCAATGGTACCCACTGTCATCAAAGAAGTATAGAGATCAAAGGAAACCCAGGAAAATTACTTTTTTGAAGCCAGGTTATTTTTTACATAGACTATTGAAAATGCACATGCAAAAAAAGACATAATCACTGTGAACTGCTTCTTGGTGGGAGCAAAGTTACTGATTCTGTTAAACAAGCCCTTAGGATTTCTCACTTATCTGGACCTTAAATTTAATAAACTTTCAGATGTCATTGATTGACCAGACACAAAGGCCACTTACTGTAAAATTCCACTTACATGGCATTCAAGAAAAGACAAAATTATAGTCACAGAAAGTAGAACAGTAGTTCCTGGGGGCTGGGGTGGGGAAAGTGATTGAGTGATTGCAAAGGGGCAAGAAGGAACTTTTTGGAGTAAAGAACATGTTCAATATCATGTCCTTGTGGTAGTTAAATGACTACGCACATTTGAAAAAGTCATGAAATTGTACACTTAAAATAGTTGATTTTCATTGCATGTCAATTATAAGTTAATAAAGCTAATTTACTGACAAAATTGTGTGCCTTATAAATATCATTCTTCTAAGGTATTGAAATTTTATTTTATATTTTAGAGATATGTTCTAAAAAAATTTAAAATTACAAGTGTTTCTTACTCTATTGAAG
This sequence comes from Bradypus variegatus, assembly GCA_004027775.1. Lineage (NCBI taxonomy): Eukaryota > Metazoa > Chordata > Mammalia > Pilosa > Bradypodidae > Bradypus > Bradypus variegatus. The sequence continues at coordinate 11,302 of PVKY010009565.1, forward strand.
ATAACATTATGGACTGTAATTGGTCTAAAATAAGTTATAGCTTATAGGTTAATTAATTTCAGAGGTTTGGCAAGCATACAGGAGGCCAAGGAAGTGGGTGTTAAGTAAAGGTCCTGCCTCATTTTCTGGGATCAGAATTTATGTTTTATTAGTATGTTACTCTACAGGGATTGCTGATGTCCAAAGCATTGCTTTTTGTATTGATTTTTTCATTCTTATTCAATCATGTGTGTGTGTGTACATTTAAGTCTTGTACTGTAGTGGAGAAACATCAAAACTAGAGTATCAGCTCCATCGCTTACTAGTTGTGTGACCTTGGACAAAACCCTTAATATTTCCTTATCTTAATTTCTTTTTGTGAAAATGTGTGTAATGACAATTTTTAAAAATCCTTAACATACAATATTGTGAGAGGCTGAATTGATATCATTGCTTTTACTATAAAAAGTAGTAATGATAATGGATGGTGGTGATGGTAGCACAACATTTTGAATGTAATTGACACCACTGACTGTATACTTGAAAGTGGTTAAAATGGGCAATTTTATGTTGTATGTAAGTTACCACAATTAAGACTTAAAAAGTATTTTCACCAGAGAGCATCGTATGCCTTTTGCATTTTATGCTATGTCTTACCTTGCTGAAAAAAATGTTTTACAAATACTTAAAAAAAAGGTAGCAATGAAAAGGACAAAATCCCATTAGAGTTTACAGCCTTGACATAGAGTTAAGCTTTTGAAGTTTTTGCAGGTTTATTGTCTCCTTTGCTTATTAAAATAGGTGTAGAGTATTAGTGTGGTGATATTGATATTATTTATCTGTTTTATCATTCTCACAGCCACTGGCACATTTTAATACTATGTACTTTGGCTTCCGGTGATGCTCTTCATGAAGTTATAACTGTATCATTCTTGTCCTTTGCAAATAAAGTATTAGCATTATAAAAATTATTACAGATATTTATAGACAGAGATACTGCCAGTCTGGACTGGAGGAGACAGACAAGGAACAAACTGGAGGAAAAATTTCTTCAAGGACAGAGCCATGAAGGTAGAGGTCTGGAGTTAAGAGTTCTCAGGCTGGGAGAGTGGAGCAGCCCACACACAGGGAAAGGGAAGAGCACTCAGGAAATCAGGAATATGGCCCCAGGGCCCCTTGTAACGAGGGACAAGTGAAGCATTTCTTGAGGAGTTCGTCGAAGTTGCCAGTTTGTTTCCTGAGGAGTTTGGACATCTTCCTTGTAGTTGAAAGTTTGCTCACTGCTCTACAGAATTTGGACTTGTGCATACCCACACTTGGAGCCGCTGACAGGGCGTCAAGAGTGGATGCAGCTGGAGCGGGCAGCGGAGACAAAGAATTGAGGAGGCCCTCACCGCCTGCGCCGCTGGAGCTCCGCGGAGGAGCCGCCGCCGCCGCCTGCACCGGGCCCTGAGCCCGTGGCACCGGAGGTGAGCAGGTGCTCGCCGCCTCAGTGCCCCCAAGGCTTTTGATCAACTAAATAGAACCTAAATTAGAGGTCTAGAATAAGTTGAATTGAATAACAGAGGCCAGAGAACAAAGCTAACCAACAAGAAAACCCCTAGGTAAAAAGATAGAAAATAAGCTCCAAAATAAACTAATCAAGAAAATCAGATGCCTAGACAACTTAAGATAACAAGCCATACCAGGAAACACGAAAATATGGACCAGCCAAAGGAACAAGCCAATACCTCAAATAAGATACAGGAGTTGAGGCAACTAATACTAAATAAATTCAGTGAAATGAAGGAGGATAAGGAAGATCTAGCAAAAGAGCTGAAGGATATAAAGAAGACACTGGATGACCATAAAGAAGAATTCATAAACTTAAAAAAACAAATGGCAGAACTCATGGGAATGAAGGCCACAATGGAGGAGATGAAAAACACAATGGAAGG
>PVKY010009566.1:0-13219 GCA_004027775.1 Bradypus variegatus
TTGATAAAGACAGGGACTGTAAAACTTGGCAAAAACTGGAGTGGCTAATGACTGTTACTAAATGTACAAATATAAAAATCTTCACCTGGATTGTTGCTGATGTTATCACAAACATTGAGGACTGACGGCTTGGTATGCCGAGCCCTCTGTCTTGGGGCTTGCCCTTATGAAGCTTGTTACTGCAAAGGAGAGGCTAAACCTACTTATAACTGTGCCTGAGAGTGTCTCCCCCTGAGTGCCTCTTTGTTGCTCAGATGTGGCCATCTCTAACTAAGCCACCCTGGCAGGTGATCTCACTGCCCTCCCTGCTACGTGGGACCTGACTGCCAGGGGTGTAAATCTCCCTGGCAATGTAGGATATGATTCCTGGGGATGAATCGGGACCTGGCATCATGGGATTGAGAACATCTTGACCAAAAGGAGGATGTGAAGTGAAGCAAAATAGAGCTTCAGTGGTTGAGAGATTTCAGATGGAGTTGAGAGGTCACTCTGGTGGACATTCTTACATACTATATAGATAACACTTTTTAGGTTTTAATGTATGGGAATAGCTAGAAGTAAACACCTTCTATAAAACTGCAGCCTAGTAGCCTAGACTCTTGAAGATGATTGTATAGCAGTTTAGCTTACAAAGGGGGGACAGGGTGATTGAGAAAGCCTTGTGGATCACACTCCCTTTATCCAGTGTATGGATGGATGAGTAGAAAAATGGGGACAAAAACTAAATGAAAAATACAGTGGGAGGGGGAGATAATTTGGGTGGCTTTTTTATTGTTACTTCTATTTTTTATTCTTATTTTTACTTGTACAAGGAAAATGTTCAATGAATAGTTCAGGGTGATGAATACATAACTATATGATGATATTGTGAACAATTGGTTGTACACTTTGGATGACTGTATGGTATGTGATAATAACTCAGTAAAATTGAATTTAACAAAAAGCAGCCAGGGGTGGGGTGGTGGGAATTGCATTTAAAAAGAGATAGATTGACAGCTAAACAGCAACAATGGAAGCCAGAACACATGGGTATGACCAAAAAGACAATGTCCAAAAAGGGATAAACTGCCACAATAGAACCCCATTCCCAGTAAAACTATTTTTCAGGAAAGAGAACAAAATAAAGACATTTTTAAGCTACCAAAAACAAAGTTTTCTACCAGCATACCTTCACTAAAGGAAATTATAAGTGATAAAGAAATGAAGAACAATTAATATAATAAATATGAATGAGTAAATCTAAACATTGACTAAAACAATAATGATATCTTATAGATCTCAATTAAAGTATATTTAAGATTCAAATATAGCATAAATCAGGAACAGAGTAAGTAGAATTAAAAGTGTTGTAAGGCACTTGAATTACCTGGAGGAGGTTAAAGTTACTGATAAATTTTAGGACTATGATAAGTATGTTTGTTGAAATACTAGGAATAAAGTTGTTTCCTTTCAAGCTAACAGCAAAAGGTGGTGGAGGAATTCAAATTTTTCAAAAGCAAAAATGAGACAAAAAATGTGGGACAAATAGAAAGCAAAAGAATAGTAAGGTAAATGTTCTATATATCCTACACAGATAAGTAAGTGATGCATACATATATCCTATACACACAGAATCAGTTATCACATGGACTAAATGTTACAGCTAAAAGATAAAATGATTTTTTAATCCAACTATTTGCTACCTTCAGAGACATATTTGAAACATAAGATGCAAAAAGGTGGAAAATATTTTCAAATTAGCAATTTAACTCTGAAAACAATTGCTAAAATTTTAAATCTAATGACTTGTTTGCTCAGGGTTTCTGAACAAAGCAGGCTTAAACAACACATTGCATCACTGGGTTCTAGAACAATTTGTTAACAAAGTATGGCACTCACAAGGAAACAGAATATTCCAGCAACATGTTAGTACCTTTATTAAGCTTCTAGGATAATGTGTGCCTCTGGCAAAGCATTCTGTTATCATTTTCCAAATTATTGATGCACAGAAAGCCACATTTAGAAATATGAGAGGACAGTTTAGGCATGCAGAAAAATATGCATTCTGAGAAACAGTGCATGCTGTTGATTACTTTTCTGGACCCTCTTGCTTCTAGTTTTTTTCACATTTGCTCCTTGTATTTTTTATCAGGGTTTAGCTACATTACCTTTTTTATCAGTAGGAATAGAAGGGTTGGGGTGTGGGGGCAGTCAGAATTATCTGTCAGGCTTTTCCAAACCACACGCAATTATTCCTGAAAATCCATTACATTCCAGGATATGGTAGTGGAAAGGGCTAGTGCACTTTGGATAACTGCCCCCCCCCAAAAAAAAAACAAAAATTCCTGAAAAACCCATCGTCTCAGATTGAAAATCACTCATATATAAACCATTTTATCTCCATTCTAAACCTGCATTAGCAATGTTCTCCCTACTGTTTAGAGAGCAAGGCACAGCAAAAAAAATAGCCAAGAATGCTTCTGTGAGGGTTAGACAACTTCTCATCACTAGCCTGCCTGAGGAAGGAAAAGGTCTTTGTAATTTTCTTACATGGAACAAAAAGGAGAAATTGACTTTGCAGAAGGACAAATTTCATATCATTTCTTGGCCATGGAAATCTATTCACATGTCAAAACATGTTCCTTCCTCTCCTTCACATATGATAACCTATCAACATAACCTCTATAGAGGTTTACATCAACAACTTCCATGTATGAAAGAGTTCTAAGTTTATACTTTTCTACATTATCTCTATTCTCTACAATGTATATGTTCTAGTTTATTATCAAAAAAATGGCAACAAGCACATGTTAGGATGCCCAGGATTCCTCTGGGAATGATGAGTTTGTCCAACTGCTTTAGGTGAGTAAGGAGAACTTTGTCTATCAAGGGCTGTTGGCCCACTGAGGGCCATATAGTTGAAGAACAACTTGTGAGTATGTGTGTGTATGTGTATATATGAGTGTATGTGTATATCTGTGTGGATACAAAGATATATATACACTTACACACAAACACATACATACATAGATGAAAGAGGGGAGAGAAAAAATACCTCATTCATCTTGTCTAGTTTTGAAATTAGCAAAGAACAAAGAAATCAATGTAAGTACCACAAATAATTTAAAGCCTATCTTATTTCCATATTATGCTCAGGTAAGGCAGGTCACTTTAAATATTGATAGGCAAAACATAACTCATAAAGCTAACTTTTTGGGGAGAGAGGGTAATTTCTTTTTTAATGTAGGAAGGAGAACCAGGTTGCATTCAATCAAATAATAAATAGGTGGTGAAGAATTGGAGATTGAGTATAGATAACGCTTTAGAATTTAGCTTTGGGAAGGCAGTAGAGAAATGGGAAGATAGATGGAAAGAGGTGTGGGATAAAGGGAAGAGAGTTTATTTGATTTCATGATTTCAGGATGTTTGTGTGCTAATAATGAGCTAGAAAAGGAAAGAGTACTGCTGCAGAAGAGTTGAAGAGAGAAATGGCCAAAGGATCAGTCACCAAAAGGGCACAACAGCAGTTCCACTTCCACTTAGGATGTGGAAAGGTGCAAGAGATTTTCATTTGCACCCTAACAATGAGAAAAAGCTGAATATTCTAAAAATCATAATTTTTCTTGAGACCACCAGACAAGCGAGGATTTAAGACAATGAAATGAGATTATCAGTGAGGTTACAAGGCAACTAAGATGAACTGAATTTGAAAGGGTGACAAGCCCTTCTGAGAAGAATTAGGACACGTGAACTGTTTTACCTTTGGCAAAGTACAGGAGAAAGAGGCAGCAACCATAATAATGGGTAAGAAGAAAACATGAAGTTTTGATATATTCTTAAGGACAAGTGGGGTGAACATACCAGTTCATAATCTCAGAGATCCAGACACAAGTGGAGTTCACAGTTATTAGGCAGCATTTTACCACATGCCTCCACTGGGTGCTCATAATTAAGATGAGGGGGGAGGGCTGGGCAGGAGGTTTAAAAGCGCCCATGCCAGTGGCATACAAGCATGGAAGCCTGCCTGCTTCCCAGACCCTTCTCTCACATGAAGCAAAACAGAAGCTATCTAAAGCATTAAAGGCAACAGCATTTTGTGGAGTTTTCAACATATGTAGGCATAAAATGTATGACAGTAATAGCACAAAAGATGGTAGGAAGGAAACAAGTATACTATTAGGTTTTACAGTATGTGAGAAGCAGTATATTATTTGAAGGCAGACCATGAGAAATTAAAGATGTAAATGATAAGTTCTAAAGCAACCACTAAATAAAATTAAAAAGACATAAATCAATAGTAGACATAAAATGAAATAATAAAAATCACTTAATTCAAGAAAAGGGGGGGCAGACAATTAAATGAAGTTAGGAATCAATAAATGGAGAATTGGAAAGTTCACAGAAATGTAGAAATTAAAGAGTGCACTTTAAAGCAACCAGTGGATCAAAGAAGAAATCACAAGGGAAATTAGGCACATGAAAACAAAAACACGTCATACCAAAACATGGGATGCAGCAAAGGCAGTGTTAAGAGGGAAACTATATCTCTGAATGCTTACATTTAAAAAGAAGAAAAATCTCATGTTAGTGACCTAGTATCATATCTGGGGGAATCAGGAAAAGTAGATAAAATTAAACCCAAAGAGGAGGGAGGGAAGAAAATTACAAAGATTAGAGGAAAGACAAATGAACAGAAAATAGAAAAAAGAATCAATAAAACAAAGTTCTTTGGGAAGTTCAATAAAAATTGAGAACCCTTTAGCTAAACTGACAAATGAAAGGATGCAAATAAAAAAATGAAAGGGGGTCATTACTACCAACCCCACAGAAATAGGATTGTAAAAGGATATTTTGAACAATTGTATGCCTGTAAATTAGATAACATAGATGAAATGGACAAATTCCTAGAAACTCAAATTATAAAAACTCACTCAAGAAGACATCAACAGAGCACTAGCAAGTAAAGAGATTGAATCACTAATCAAAAAAAATTTTTTTTCAACAAAGAAAATTCCAGGACCAGATGACTTCACTGGTGAATTTCACCAAACATTCAAAGAATTAACACTGATCCTGGTCAAAGTCTACCAAAAACTTGAAGAGGATGGAACAATCCTTAATTCATTCTATGAGGCCAGCATCACCCTAATTATAAAGACAGATAATGAAATCACAAGAAATAAAAATTCAAAACCAATATCTCTTATGAATATAGATGCAAAAGTCAACAAAATAGTAGCAAACCAATTTCAACAGCACATTAAAAAAAAAACTATACACTATGATCAAATGTGATTTATTCCAGGAATAGAAGGGCAGTTCAACATAAGAAAATCAATTAATATAATGCACCACATTAATAGAATGAATGGAAAAGCTACATGATCATCTCAATTGATAAAGAGAAGGAATTTAACAAAATTCAGCACCGCTTCCTGACAAAAACACTCAGAAAACTAGGAATAGAAGGAAACTTCCCCAACATGATAAAGAGCTTTTATGAAAAACCCACAGCTAGCTCTTCCACCTGGCGCCGGCACACGGGTGCGCAACGAGGAGACCGTGGGGCGGGGACAAAGCCGCAAGGCCGGATGAGAAGCTAAGCGTCCCCAACCAGAGTTCAACCCCAGTGCCGGCAGGCAAGACGGAGGGCTGGATAGCACACGAGGAAAAGTGAGCTGAGACCGAAGGTAGCCGAGTCCCTTCCCCCAGGAACGCTTCATCCCAGCCAGAGATCTCCGCCACCGCCACGTCACCTTCAGGTGACGCCGTGTGAGGCTGAAACTGGGGCCAGTCGCCACAGAGCTGCTTGCCGGAGGCTCACTCTGATTGGACAGCGGGGAAGTCTGTCAGCTTATTGGCCCCACTGATCCCACCCTGCAGCCCAGGTCAGCCTTTAACCTTTAGCCCCAGCGGGCGCCAGCCACTCAGATCGCTGCTTGTTGGTATATGTAGCGGCAGTGGCTGCCCGTGGAGCAGACTGAGCCTGACGATGAGGCCGGGTACTGGAGCCGAGCATGGAGGCCTCATGATGGGACACCCTGGTATGCATTATGCTCCCATGGGAATGCACCCTATGGGTCAGAGAGCCAATATGCCTCCTGTACCTCATGGAATGATGCAACAAATGATGCCCCCTATGGGAGGACCACCAATGGGACAAATGCCTGGAATGATGTCTTCAGTAATGCCTGGAATGATGATGTCTCATATGTCTCAGGCTTCCATGCAGTCTGCCTTACCGAAATCAATGTGGACTGAACATAAATCACCTGATGGAAGGACTTACTACTACAATACTGAAAACAGTCTACCTGGGAGAAACCAGATGATCTTAAGACACCTGCTGAGCAACTGTTATCTAAATGCCCCTGGAAAGAGTACAAATCAGACTCTGGAAAGCCTTACTATTATAATTCTCAAACAAAAGAATCCCGCTGGGCCAAACCTAAAGAACTTGAGGATCTTGAAGGATACCAGAATACCATTGTTGCTGGAAGTCTTATTACAAAATCAAACCTGCATTCAATGATCAAAGCTGAGGAAAGCAGTAAGCAGGAAGAGTCTACCACAACATCAACAGCCCCAGTTCCTACAACAGGAATTCCAACTACAATGAGCACTATGGCTGCTACAGATGCAGCAGCTGCTGTTGCCGCAGCAGCCAATGCTACCACCTCTGCTTCTAATACTATTGGTGGTACTGTTCCAGTTGTTCCTGAACCCGAAGTTACTTCCATTGTTGCTACTGTTGTAGATAATGAAAATACAGTGACTATTTCAACCGAAGATCAAGCACAACTTACTAATACCCCTACTGTTCAGGAGCAAAGTGTCGAAGTTCCCAGTAATACAGGAGAGGAAGCATCTAAGCAAGAAACCGCAACTGATTTTACCCCCAAAAAAGAGGAGGAGGAAAGTCAGCCAGCAAAAAAAAACATATACTTAGAATACAAAAGAAGAGGCAAAGCAAGCATTTAAAGAATTATTGAAAGAGAAGGGGATACCATCCAATGCTTCATGGGAGCAAGCTATGAAAATGATCATTAATGATCCATGATACAGTGCTTTAGCAAAATTGAGTGAAAACAGGCCTTTAATGCTTATAAGGTCCAGACAGAGAAAGAAGAAAAAGAAGAAGCAAGATAAAAATACAAAGAGGCTAAAGAGTCCTTTCAGCATTTTCTTGAAAACCATGAAAAAATGACTTCCACAACCAGATACAAAAAAGCAGAGCAGATGTTTGGAGAAATGGAAGTGTGGAATGCAATATCAGAACGTGATCGTCTTGAAATCTATGAAGATGTTTTGTTCTTTCTTTCAAAAAAGGAAAAGGAACAAGCAAAACAGTTGCGAAAGAGAAATTGGGAAGCCTTAAAAAACATACTTGACAACATGGCTAACGTCACGTACTCTACTACTTGGTCTGAAGCCCAGCAGTATCTGATGGATAATCCAACTTTTGCAGAAGATGAGGAGTTACAGAATATGGACAAAGAAGATGCATTAATTTGCTTTGAAGAACACATTCGGGCTTTAGAAAAGGAAGAAGAAGAAAAACAGAAAGTTTGCTGAGAAAGAGGAGACGACAACGTAAAAATAGAGAATCTTTTCAGATATTTTTAGATGAATTGCACGAACATGGACAACTACATTCTATGTCATCTTGGATGGAATTGTATCCAACAATTAGTTCTGACATTAGATTCACTAATATGCTTGGTCAGCCTGGATCAACTGCACTTGACCTTTTCAAGTTTTATGTTGAAGATCTTAAAACATGTTATCATGATGAGAAGAAGATAATAAAAGACATTCTGAAGGATAAAGGATTTGTAGTTGAAGTAAATACTACTTTTGAAGACTTTGTGGCAATAATCAGTTCAACTAAAAGATCAACCACATTAGATGCTGGAAATATTAAATTGGCATTCAATAGTTTACTAGAAAAGGCAGAAGCCCATGAACGTGAAAGAAAAAAAGGAGGCTCAGAAGATGAAACAAAAGGAATCTGCATTTAAGAGTATGTTGAAGCAAGCTGCTCCTCCAATAGAATTGGATGCTGTCCGGGAAGATATCCGGGAGAGATTTGTAAAAGAGCCAGCATTTGAGGATATAACTCTGGAGTCTGAAAGAAAATGAATAAAGATTTTATGCATGTGCTTGAGCATGAATGTCAACATCATCATTCAAAGAACAAGAAACATTCTAAGAAATCTAAGAAGCATCATAGGAAACGTTCCCGCTCTCGATTAAGGTCAGACTCAGATGATGACGATAGCCATTCAAAGAAAAAAAGACAGCGATCAGAGTCCCGTTCTGCTTCAGAACATTCTTCTAGTGCAGAGTCAGAAAGAAGTTATAAGAAATCAAAAAAGCATAAGAAGAAAAGCAAGAAGAGGAGACATAAATCTGATTCTCCAGAGTCAGATGCTGAATGAGAGAAAGATAAGAAAGAAAAAGACCAGGAAAATGAAAAAGACAAAACTAGACAAAGATCAGAATCAAAACACAAATCACCTAAGAAAAAGACTGGAAAGGATTCTGGTAATTGAGATACTTCTGGCAGTGAACTGAGTGAAGGAGAATCAGAGAAGTGCAGAAGGACCCTTTTGGAGCAACAGGATGATGATCAATAAATTATACCAAATATATGTTTACAGTATGATTTAAAGTCTAATTCAGACCAGGGACTCTTGCTGACTCAAGTTCAATTGAAATAACACTGGGTTTTAATTATATCACAGAAAAAAAAGTGCATTTAAGTATTGTTATTGTGGACTTTATAAAAGCAAAGGAAATTGAAATTAACTTTTAATTCTGTATCAAGAATCATATTTTCATACGGTCATAACTGTCTTTCTGTGACCCTTTCAGAGGGCACTGCAGGATGGATTAAAGGTGGCAATTTACTGATAAAAAAAAAACACAGCTAACATATTCACTGGTGAACAACTGGAAGCGTCCCCCTTAAGTTCAGAAACAAGACAAGGATGCCCACCTTCACCAGTGTGATTCAGCATGGCACTGGAAGTTGAAGACACAGGTATTAGGCAAGAAAAGGAAGTAAAAGGCATACAAATTGGATAGTAAGAAGTAAAACTTCCCCTATTTGCAGACAATATGATCCCATATAGAAAAAAATGCAAAAGAATCCAAAACAGAGCTACCAGTACTAGTAAGAAATTCAGTAAAATGGCAGGGTATGAGATCAGCACACAAAAATCAGGTGCAGGGAGAAAACTGTGGGAAGAAGGTGGGGTAGGAAGTACCAGGATACAGTCCTCACACCAGAACTACTAAACAGGCAGGAACTATCTAAAACAACTATTTCAGAACTCTCAAGTCCAGTAGAAGACAATACAACATCCAGGGAAGAGTAGGATGAAGAGGCTGGTAAATTTTGGTAAAGACCAGTAAATTGCTGTCTCCATGTGGCAGTTACTGGAGCTCCACCCCAACTCTCACAGCAGGCTGCCTTGGAATACTGCTCCTGGCTGGCTCACTGAAGACAAAAGGATGTAAAAATCTTCCCCAAGATCCATGGTGGGCACTGCTGCTCACTGATCAAGGTATTTGATTAGCAACTTTGGATCACTCTTAGAGCAGTAATTGTTGCAATCAGCCCTGGAAAGAGGTGGCTGATGAGACTTAAAGATGCTGTTTTTCCTCAGGGCTGCATTTGCTGGGCACATCTCAAGTCCAAAAATACTGGAATCATACAATGTATTTCTCTGACCACAATGGAAATAAATAACAGAGAAATGGAAAATTAACAAATATGTGGAAATTAATGTACTCTTAAGCAACCCATGGGTTAAAAAGGAAATCATGAAGCAAATTAGGACATATGTTGAGGAAAATGAAAATGAAAATACAACCTACCAAAACTTATGGGATGCTACAAAGGCAGTGCTGAGAGGGAAATTTGTAACTAAATGCTTAATATTAAAAAAGGAAGAAAGAGAACAAGTCAGAGACTTAACCTCAAACCTGGAGAACTAGGAAAAGAATATTGAACTGAACCCAATGCAAGGAGAAGGAAGAAAATAAAGATGAGAGCAGAGATAATAGAGAATAAAAAAAATGAGTGAATCAACAAAAATAAAAGTTTGTTCTCTGAGAAGATCAATAAAATTTACAAACCTTTAGCTAGACTGACAGAGAACACAAATTTTTAAAATCAGAAATGAAAAGGGGGCATTGCTACTAATCTCATGGAAACAAAAAGGACTATAAGAAGATACTACGAACAACTCTACACCAATAAATTAGATAAAATAAATGAAATGGAAAAACTGTAGAACCACACAAACTACCTACACTGACTCAAGAAGAAACAGGGTATCTCAACAAACCAATTACTAGTAAAAAGATTGAATCAGTAATTAAAGAAAAAAAAAAAAGGCAGGACCGGATAACTTTGCAAGAGAATTTTCCCAAACATTCCGAGAAAACGTAACACCAATTCTGCTCATACTCTTCCAGAAAATTAAAGTGGAGGGGACACTTCCTAATTCATTCTATGAAACCAACATCACCACCATCATACCAAAACCACATAAAGATACAACAAAAAGGAAGATTACAGACCAATACCTATTATGAGTATAGATGTAAAAATCTTCAACAAAATACTAGTAAACCTAATCTGTCCGCACACAAAAAGATTTATACACTGTGATCAAGTGGGATTTATCTTTGGTATGCAAGAGTGATTCAACATAAGAAAACCAATTAATGTAGCAAAATAAAATCAATCAATTCTTCATTGATGGAATGAAGGAGAAAAACCACATCATCATCTCAATTGATAAAGAGAAGGAATTTGACAAATTCCAGCATTCATTTCAACATGATAAACAGCTTATATGGAAACTCCACAGTTAACATAATATCCCATTGTGAAAGACTGAAAGCTTTCCCTCTAAGATCAAGAGCAAGACAAGAAGGATGCCCACTGTCACCAATGCTATTCAGTATTGTAATGGAAGTTGTTGCCAGGGAAGTAAAACTTTTTTTTTGCAGATGACATGATCCTATATACAGAAAACCCTGCAAAATCCAAAACAGTGGTCAAAGAGCTAATAAATCAGTTCATCAAAGTAGGAAGGAACAATACCAATACCCAAAACTCAGTAGGATTTCTAAACACTGGTAATGAACAAGTGGAAGAAGAAATCAAGGCAAAAAATCCATTTACAATTGAAACTAAAAGAATGAGATATCTAGGACTCAAGCTAATCAAAGATGTAAAGGACATGTATGCAAAAAAAAACAAAATGTTATTTTATTTAAAACATAAGAAGCAAAGAAGACCTAAATAAATGGAAAAACACTGTGTTCATGGATTGCAAGACTAAATACATTAAGATGTGAATTCTACCCACAGCACCTTACATGTTAAATGCAATCCCAATCAAAATTCCAACAACTTTGTAGAAATGGAAAAGCCAATCATCAAACTTATATGGAAGGGTAAGGGGCCCCAAATAACCAAAGCCATTTTGATAAAGAATGAAGTTCATAAAGAATGAACACTTCTCAGTTTTAAAACTTATTATAAAGCCACTTTCATCAAAACACTATGGTACTGGCACAAGGCATTTAGACCAATGGAATCAAATTGAGGATGCGTAAGTCATCTCCCACATTTATGGCCAACTGATTTTTGACAAAGGAGCAAAGACTACCCCATTGGGAAAGAATATACATATGCAGCTGGGAAAACTGGATCTCCATTTCCAAAAGGAAGGAGGATCACTACCTTACACCATATAAAAAAGTCAACTAAAATGGAGAAAGACCTAAACATAAGAGGCAGAACTGTAAAACTCCTAGAAGAAAACAGGGAAGAATCTTCAGGACCTTGTGTCAGGCAACAGTTTCTCTGACTTTACCCCCAAAGCACAAGCAACAAAGGAAAGAGATAAGTGGAACCCCATCAAAATTAAAAACTTTTGCACCTCAAAGGATTTTATCATGAAAGTAAAATGATAATCTATATAACAGGAGATAATATTTGGAAACCACATATCTGATTAGGGTTTAATATGAAGAATATATAAAGAAATCCTTCAGTTCAACAACAGAAAGACAACCAATTTTTTAAAAAATTGACAAAAGAACTGAATAGACATTTCTCTAAAGAAGATATACAAATGGCCAAAATACATATGAAAAGATGTTTAACATTATTAACCATCAGGGAAATGCAAATCAAAACTATGATGAGATGCCATTTCACGTCCACTAGAATGACTACTAGTAATAAAACAGAAAATTACAAGTTTGGAGAAATAGGAACACTCACTCATTCATTGCTGGTGGGACTGTAAAATGGTACAGGCACTCTGGAAGACAGTTTGGCAGTTCCTCAGAAAGTTAAATATAGAAATACCATATGATCTGATAATCCTGCTGCTAGATATATAACCCAAAAGAATTGAGAGCTGGGACTTGAACAAGTATTTGCACTCTGATGTTCATTGCAGCATTATTCACAGTTCCAAAAGATGGAAGCAACCCAAGAGTACATCAGTGATCAATGGATAAATAAAATATGGTGTATATACACACTGGAATATTATTCAGCCATAAAAATGAATGACATGGATGCAAAAACCTGAATGAACCTTCATGACATCATGTTGAGTGAAATAAGCCATACACAAAAGGACAAATATCGTATGATCTCACTGATGTGAAATAATTAGAATAAGAAAACTCAGAGTAAAAATCTAGAATACAGGTGTGCCAGTTCGATGTATTATGTACCCCAAAATGCCATTATCTTTGATGCCTTGTGTGGGCAGACATATTAGTGTTGATTAGATTTTGGAATCCTTTGAATGTTTCCATGGAGATGTGACCCATCCAACCATAGGTGACAACTCGAGATAATTTCCACGGAGGCATGGCCACTCCCATTCAGCATGGGCCTTGATTACTGGAGCAGTATGTAAGTTCAGACAGAAGGAGCGAGCTTGCTACAGTCAAGAGGGACACTTTGAAAAACACACAGAGCTGAGAGAGGAGCTGCAGCTTACACAGACATTTTGGAGATGGCCGTTGAAAGCAGACTTTTGCTCTGGAGAAGCTAACAGAGGACAAATGCCCCAAGAGCAACTGAGAGTGACATTTTGGAGAGAGCTGAAGCCTAGAGAGGAATGTCCTGGGAGAAAGCCATTTTGAAACCAGAACTTGGAGCAGACACTGGCCATGTGCCTTCCCAGCTAAC
>PVKY010009567.1:0-13217 GCA_004027775.1 Bradypus variegatus
GTTCGTTGGGAGCGGGGTGAGCTCTGCGCACCACCAGCTGCCGCCGGAAAGAAGGCTGGAGCTCTGAGGTCTGACCGTTTGGCGCGCTCCTTCTGCCTGCCTGCCGCCCTCGCTACGGTTCGTTTCCTTTCTGATCCAGTGGTGACAGTCGCTAGAGCAGCGCCATAAGTTTAAGGGCTCCTGGCAGTCAGCGCCCTTGACGCCTTTCTTTGCATTGTTCCTCTTGGCCCCCCTCGTGCTTTCAATAGAATTTTTGCTCACCCAAGATCCACTTAGCTTTTCGCTTGGCTCTAGCCTTTCATGGGTTAGCCCCTAGGCTTAGGCAAAGTACATCCCTTCTCTGAAACTCAGTGGCCTCATTTGTGAAATGGAGATGGATAAAATGCTTCATAGGGCTTTTTTTTTTTAATACCTAATGATAATACATGTAAGGAACATCCATTTACTAAGCACCCGTTCTTCTTTCTTACCACTTCCCTACAACAATTAATGTCTAGATTTTATACTTTTGCCTGTTTGCGATTATGAAGGCCTCAAGACAGGCAAATTCCTTCTCAGTTTTGCCAGCCAAGCCTCCAGGGGCAACAATCCCCAGTCCTTTATTTTATCAACTATTTTCTGAGGGCCTGCACTGAAGAGTGCCAAGACCCACATAAACTGAATCGGCTTCTTTCAGACTCGTGGAAGAAATGACTGTGAAAAGGGGTGGTATGGGGCTACAAGAAAGGAATTTGGAGGAAAGGAGGAGGGGATCATAAGTCATGGAGGAGGCAGTAGCATATAAAATGGAACCAGAGGTGGATATTTACAAGAGAAATGACATAGGAGAAGGCAGGTTGACAGCTCACTGGGCCCAAAGAATGAACATGGTTCATTTTGTTTTTGGTGGGGGGAGGGATGAGATGAGGTAGGAACTGGGTAGTATAACTGTTAAAAGCAGTTTTAGCTTATTTGCTCTGAGACTTGAGGCCCATAACCTCTCTGAGCCAGTCAAATGCAAATATAGTATTTACTTTGTACGTGAGATAATACATATTAAGACATGAGCCACAAGCTTGGCACATGGCCATCATTTTTTGAATACCAGCCATCATATCGTATGAATGAAATGGAAATGTCTTAAATGCTAAGATAAAGGGTTTATATTTTCTCTGGGTAAGTGACCATGCAGATTTTTGAGCAAGAGGGCACTGATTGATCAGGTCGTTGGAAGCTGGATCTGAATCAAAACGTCTGAAGCCACTGCAGTGGCCTGATTACCTCTCTCCCACTCCCATCCAAATCCCCATACCCTCAACCCATAAGCATTTCAAAACAAATTTCTAAAAACCAGCCATTTATATCTATTTAGGTAAGTTACAGAGGGAGTAAGGTGGTGTATTTACAAGTTGCTTTGTCTAGGTATACTATAACTTAGTGTCTGTATTTAATATTGACAACCAAAAAATACATATATAAATATCTTGTATCTATACACAGCAGGGCAGGAGTGTCCATGTATTCTGGAGCAGTGAGTCCTCAGCCTCCTCTCATGGTGATCGTCTGGCCCTCAGTGCAAAGGAGACTAGAACCCGGCAGTCCAGTCTGGCCCTTCCCCTCTCCTCCCTGCACTCCAGTGCTCCTGACTGGTCTCAGGCAAGGAAAGATTAATTTGAGTGGTTGAGTAGGAAGAGATGGGAATGGGCAAATCCTAACAGAGCCTGACCCCTGGGGTGGGGGAGATCCAGGCCAGCACAAGAGAGTGGCCGCAGCCATTTCCTGGAGTAGAAGCCTCGTAGTTTGTTGTTCTGTTAGTGTGTCCTTGCTCATAGGTCTGGCCCGGCCCTACTGATTAGCTTGGCAAAGAAGGCAAGTGTCTGGGAAGGGCCTGGTCTCCACCCTCAGGCACTGAGGCAATTCAGGATGAAGTCTGGGTATATTCAGGGTGAAGTCTGGGTATAGGTAAAGGAGACTCTGGCTGATAAAAAAATAATAATAAAATCAGTAATTTAAAAAAAACTATAAAACCTGTTGTCTGAATAGACGTGAGCAAAAGTCTTGTTTTTGTTAAAATTCTGGAGCTGTTGAAGTCCTGAATATTTTTCTGGACATCATTGCTAGCTGAAGAAAAGAGCCCCAGGCCCAGCTTTGCTGAGATCTGTCAGCTTAGAAGTCTTGTCCAGTTGTCTGTGCACCGTGAGATCCTTGGTGCTGCTGGGAACATGCTGGGCTGGCGTTACGGGGCTCTTTACACTTGGGAATCAGCCCCCAGCGGGTGAAAGAGCTCCTCGGGTGTCTTGTCGCTTTGGTTGGCTCCCCCTTGCCGGAAGCCAGAAGCAATCTCATCGAAGGTCCGGCCTTTAGTCTCGGGAACTTTGAAGTATGTGAAGATGAAGAACAAAACCAGGAGTATGGTGAAGATGATGAAGACATAGGGACCACACAGTTGCTGGAAGACACACAGACACTTTTAGTTGGCTCAGTCCGATCTGAAAAGGGGAACACCCACCCACAACTTAGGGATGCTATGACAATTAAAGGATTAATGAGGCTGTGCTTGCCCCTGGCACATATAGGTTCTAGGGACATTTTCACAACCTAGGAGCAGAGCATGCCACTCCAGAGCACAGTAGCAAATGATTCAAAGCTAATAAGGAAAGGACCCTGGAGTTAAAGTTTGGGCTCTTAGCTGGGTGACCTTGGGCTTCGAGTCTTAACTTCCTCCTCAGCATGACCCCTAATGAGAAGGGCTGGATGAGTGCTTTGCACAGCACTATGGGGTCATGGTGAGTGGGGATACGACAGGGATTCTCACCTCCACATACTGGAAGCACATGCCCACAATGAAATTTGAGGCCCAGTTGGAGAAGCCAGCAACGGCAATGGCAGCTGGGCGAGGTCCCTGGCTGAAGAGCTCAGCCACAATGAACCATGGTATAGGGCCTGGCCCCACTTCAAAGAAGGCCACAAAGCCAAAGATGGCCACGATGCTCAGATAGGACATCCAGGGTAGCTGCTCCTGTTGAGGATGAGGGGGAGAAAAGGGAATTAGCCTGGGTTCTAATGGATGGCAGAGGAAACTGAAGTTGCAGAGGCAGCCCAGGGCAGGGTTAAGAGCTCAGGGTGGGAAGTTTGCCATGTGACCTGGGAACCTAAGCTTCCTTCATCTATATAGCAGAATGATTTATGTCCTCCAGGGTGCTTGTGAGCTCAAGAGTCCACCCTGATGGAATGGTAATGTGCCAAGTATGTGGGAGTTGCTGAGAAGAGGCCTTGGTGGTCCCTGGAGGGCTCTGGCTGTCCGCCGAAGCTGGAGGATGTGGAAGAACATTCCTAGGGTGGGGGCAAACCCAGGCTCAAAGGCTCCTAAGCTGCCTGGCTCAGGGCTTGCCTGGGGTAGGCACTAGGCACGTGGCTCTATTTATAATCACTCTCCTCAAAGAGGCCACAGACAAGTTAGGGGCTTTGGTTCACATCCCAGATCTGCCACTCACTTGCTGTGTGCCAGACCTCTTGGTAATCACTGGACTTTGTAAGCGCGCGCGTGCGTGCGTGCGTGCGTGCGTGCGTGTGTGTGTGTGTGTGTGTGTGTGTGTGTGTACAGCCTGGCACAGGCATCGCAGGGATTGGTCACAGGCTTAGGGTCAGCAGGTCTCAGGTTTGATTCCCAGCTTCATCCCTCATTTGCCATGTTAGTAACCTCGCCTGTGAAATGGGAATAATAACTAAAGTATACCAATAATTTGTGAGAACTTAGAAAAGATATGTTTCTGCACCTCTATGGTGAGGATGGTAATACTTCCTAGGGTTGTTCTGAAGATTCATAATTGAGGCTACAGACAAAGGCTTTGAGAGTTTAGTATTGGCTGAAGCAACTCCCTGGGGAGAGGTGGACTTGGGGTCTGGGGCCACAGTTGCTGTGGTGAAAAACCACAAAGCAGGGAGAAGCAAGTTCAACACAGATGTGAGTGGGATGGAAGGAGACAACCTGAGGGGCCAAAACAACAGGCACATCATTGGCAAGGGGGTTGGGGGGTGGGTAGGGGAAGGAGAGAGCAGCTTCTCCCTGGCCTCTGGGTGCTGCTGGCCAGGCTGAAGCTGGGACCAGGACAGCACTTGGGTCCATGTGAGCGGGTGACTCACCAGCAGTGCCAGCGCGATGGTCATGAGAATGGCGCAGCCTGCCATGCCAGCCAGGCCTATGAGGTGCAGGGTCCGCCGGCCAGCTCGCTCCACCACAAACAGCTGTGGGCAGAGAGAGTGTCAGTGCTAGGCCCCTGCATGGTGCCCCTCTGAACCTTCCCACCGGCTTGCTGCTACAGTTGGGAAAGCCACATGACACTGCAGAGACAAGATAGGGAGAGAGGGGGAGAGAGCCAGCCCTAGACAGTCAGACAGCTGAGTATCTTGGCTGCAAGCTCGGGCAAGCCATTTCACATCTCTGAACATCAGGGTCTTTAGTTATATGACACAAGTATTGGACTCCCCAAGTTGTTTGTTTTGAGGATGAAAGGAGATAGCGCTCACAGAGCACACAGCATGAAGCCTGGCTCATGGGAAAGTAAACCTGACTGCTGTGGGTCCCACGGCCCTGAGCTGGGTCCTGGCGGCTGACCGAGGACAAGCAGGAACTCACCGACACGACAGTGAAGGCTGTGTTGACAATACCGGAGCCGATGGTGGCATACACAGGCTGCTGCACCCCCGCCTTCTCAAAGATGCTCGTGGAGTAATAGAAGACCTACCAGACAGAGAAGCCATTGGGACCATCCCCCTGTGTCTGCCCCAGTGAATGGGAGTGGAAGGATGAAGGGGTCAAATATATCTCAGGCAGGCAGACACTGTACCAGTGACCCCACTGCCTTAGGGGTTTCGGGGTTTGACCAAAGGTTCTGGCTGGGCCCATGGGAAAGGGTGGGGGTGCAGGTCACTCACAGCATTGATGCCCGACAGTTGCTGGGACAGCTGCAGCACCACAGCGATGAGGATGGGCTGACGGTAGGCAGGTGAGCGGAACAGCTCCAGAATGGTGACCTTCTTCTCCCGCATCATCTGCCTGCTCTCTTCCTTCATCTCCTGCAGGTCACGGGTCACGTCTCCTGTCCCACGCAGCTTCTTCAGCACTGGGGGAACCGGAGGGAAGGTGGGGGTGGCTCAGGGAGCAGAGAGGGCTGGGGCTCAGGGGGTGGGGATGTGGCCAGGGTCCTGCCCGTACCACTCTTGGCCCGGTTCTCCTCGTTGCGGTTGATAAGCAGGAAACGGGGGCTCTCGGGGCACAAGGGCAGCAGGATGCACTGCAGCAGGGCTGGAAGGAAGATGATGCTCAACAGCAGGGGCCACAGATCCTGGTTGCCCATGATGGAGTCCAGGCCGAACACCTGGGGAAAGCAGGGATGGAGGAAGCAGCTGTGAGTACCCAGCTGCCTTCGCCTGCTGTCAGGCCCTATGCCACGGCAGTACAGCTGCTGCTTTAGGGAACAAGCTGCAGTTCTGCAGGCAGGTGGACCCAGGCTTGGGTCAACTCTGCCACCATGAGGCTTACCCTCCCTGACCCTCAGTTTCCTTATTTGTAACATGGTAAAGTAGGACAAGTGAGGAGATGGCTACAAATGTGTGCATAGCCATCTACAGACAGACTGCTGTGGCGGACTGCTCCTCTGCCACAGAAGGATTTGAGGGATGGGGAGAAGGAAAACCTTCTGGGAAGAGGGTACAGTGTGTCTAAAGGCAGACAGGCCCTGAGACACAAAAGCCTGTCATGTTGCGGGAACAGAAGGGTTCAGTGGGTTGGATCCCAGGATGAGAAGAGAGGACACAGGCAGAGTGATCCGGGATGAGGAGGGCAAAGAATCTGGACTTGCTCCTCCACCAGGAAGGTCCCCGGAAGATTTGTTGAGTTGGGGGGCATGCTCTCTGGGACTGTGCTTAGGATGTGCGCCCTGAGGACGGTTTTCTCTGCAGGGCTGCAGAAGGCAGGGCAGGACGTCTCATCAGGAAGGCTTTGCCATGTGGGAAGCAGGCCCAAGAGCCACTGAGGCTGTGGGGAGGGGGGCAGTGCTGGGCAAACAGTCCTGGCCCGGCTCACCTGGGCGATGAGGATGCCGATGACGATGCCCAGCTGGTGCAGGGTGCCCAGGGCCCCGCGGAGGGCTGTGGGGGACACCTCCCCCACGTACATGGGCACAAAGCCCGTGGTCAGGCCGCAGTACACGCCAATGACGAAACGGCCCAGGATCAGCATCTCAAAGGACTGGCCCAGCTTCGAGAAGCCCATGAGCACAGCAGACAGGAAGGCCAGCACATTTATCATCAGCATTGAATTCCGCCTGGGGGGTGGGGTCACAGGTCAGGCAGGTCCGTGGGGAAGGGCCTGGCTCCTTTCAGACATGGATAACACCCTGGAACACCCTTGTCTCCTGCACTCCCACCCGGCTCCCAACTGGGGCTCCCAGGGCAGGATCCCTGGGGACAGGGACAGGGCCCCTTCTGCTCACCGGCCAAAGCGGTTAACAAAGAGGCCCACAGAGAAGGAGCCAATCATGCCCCCAACGGAGAAGATGGCCACCGAGAGGGACCAGAGAGTGGTGAGTGTGGTGTGTGAGATGCTCTCGGCATAGCGCTGGATCCATGTCTCGTTGTAGAATTCCTCGATCACCTGCAGGGAGAGAAGCAGCCTTGTACCTTTTCTTTACAATGGACTGTTTTACCCTGTGATGCCAGAGAGGGTCCCAGGCCTGATTCTGCCATCAAGTCATTGCATGGTCTTCAGCCAAGCTCCAGCCTGCCTTTTGTGGGCCTCAGTTTCCCCAGGAAAGAAGCAAGAGGTTGGGCTCCACCCTGGAAAGCCATGCCAGCTCTTGCACTTCCCTTCAGGTGTGGCTTCCAGTGCCCTGTGATTCCACATGTTTAACACGACTTGCTGGTGATGATGGCAAATGACCAATGGTAAAAATTCAGGCATAAGAGCAGACAGAGGTATAGAGATTAGTTGTTTTTCCCCACTTGCCCTTTCCTCTTCTCCCTGTGGTGCCCCAGGCCCCAGCTCCTGCCACCTGGGCCCTCTCCTCACCCTCCTGCTCTGCTGGGGAGGAAATACAGCTGGACAAACAGGTTCTGCCATTCAGGAGGTCCTGGGAGGAGGGGAGGAGCAAACTCACTGACTTTGTACTCAGGACCCTAGCTGAGTACAAAGGAACTTGCAAACATCACCCTGCAAACATGTATGCACAACACTGTCACTTTCCACCTGGCTCAGCAACCTCATGGCTGGTCTGGAGTTCTACCTTCAAGAGTCTATGGCCTCCTCCCCTTTCCCCAAGTGCTCAACTAGGGGGAGGGCTATGGACAGGGAAGCAGTTCCAGGTACTGGAGACACTGGCCCAGTACAGCCCTGCCCCCACCCAAGGGAGAGCCTGGCCAGATCCCAGGTATGTGGCAGGCGGGCAGCACTGGTTTTGCTTGAGCTCACTTGTCATACTCTCAGCACTGCATACACACACCCAGTGCCACAGGACCGGCCAGACCTACCCAGACACCCGCATAGCCAGGTGCAGGCTGTGTACACAGAAACACAGCTTCCCTGTGCATACATACTATCACATGCACACTTGTGCTCATACCGTCTAAACGTTCCTGGCTTTAGCCAGACACAAACCTGCATGCCCCACCTCCCCTCATCACTTACAGCGCAACTCAACTCAGCTCCACCAAAGCCTACCCATCCTGACACCTGCTCCCCGTGTGCATGCTGCAGATGCGTGCACACACAGCAGCACACAGCCTCTTCTACCTCCATTGCCACTATTCTTAGCCTTCCCTACCTGTCCTGAGCCCTGGAGGGAAAGGGGCTGTGGGCAGCCACATTTACTGAAGAAATTGAGGCCCACAGCCCCAGGAACGCCTGTGAGTATGCTGGGCCTGGCCCCACAGCGCTTTTTCAGTGGGCCCTTGGCCTCCTAACAGTCCTTATCCCTGCCCTGCTGCCATGGTCTGCCCCAAGTCTGGAGACACCTGACAGATGCCTGGCTTCAGTGGGCTAAAAAGGTTAACAAGGGGGAAGCAGTCCTAAGGATCCAGTAGTTTGTTCCGAGGGAAGGCACGTAGTGCAATGGCTGGGAACTTGGGCTCTGAACCTGGACACAAGCAAATTCAGATCCCAGCTCTACCACTTATTTCCCGTGTGACCCTGTGTAAGTTCTTTCATCTGAATTTCAGTTGTCTCATCTCTAACTCAGTGACATTAGCAACACCTACTTCACAGCGTTGCATGGAATTAAAGAAACACTTAAAGTGCTCATACAGCGCCAGCCATATGGTCAGAAGTTCATAAAGAAATGGAAACCAACACCGACCCAAGGGACCCCTGAAATCACCCCATGAGACACCGGCACAGACCCTAGGGCTGTGCAGACTACTGACCGAGTCTAGCCAAGCCCCTCCCGTAATCAGAAATCAAGGCTCCTGGCAGATTATCATCCAGCCTCACCACCTACCACAGTCTTCTATCCCCACCATGAGTCACCTTCTCTCTCCACACCACTTTCCACCCCTCCCTGCCTTTATAGATGCTGTTATCCCATCTGGAGGGCCCACCTTGCCTTACCAAACTGAAACCTTCTGAGATCCAGCTCAAAGGTCCCCTGCTGCCCTAGAAGCCCTAGCTTCTGCTGGGGGGCAGAGAAAAGGCAGACTTTAGCAGACAAAACACAAAGTGCCTTCAAGAGTCAACACCAAAGCCAGAGGAGGAATGGTTGGGAACAGTAATGCCCCATTTATCGGGCTGTGCGGAGAACAGCTGTCCTGGGTAAGAAACTGTCTGAGGGCCCAAACTTCTCTGACCTGGGTGGAAATCTTTCTCCCTCCTGGCGTTCTTACTTTGCTGTCCCGAGCAACAAGACTGAAAAGCAGGGCTCCATGGCACCCAGGTCCTTGGGGCTCACAAGGAGAGGTGTTTGTCCCTGGGCTGACTGGCCTCAGGTGGGTACCAATTGTGCAGTCTCAAATTGTGTAGTTCCCTCTTTGGTCCAGGTGCTTATCTTATACAGCTTTCCATACACCCTTTAAGAATTTGCCAAGAAATCAGCTAATGGGACTTGTTTGCATTGTGTGCAAAGGAGTAAGTGCTAAGGAAGAGTGAGACCCTACAGGGTGTGATCCAAGGTTTTTGTTTTGGCAGCTCAGGTCTTCAGACCTCTCAGGACGTAGCCTGAAATGCTGAGGCAAATGATAAATATTTGAGGACCATGTAGAAGTGAGGCATTACCACAGCCCCTCCCACAGGTACATCTCACGGCTTGTCCAAGGCTAGCTCCTCTAGAGGCTCACTAGACTCTCTGCGACTCAAACCATCTTATGAGGTTGAGGAAGGGAGAGCAGCCAGACTCCTTCACTTTAACTTTGACCCCACACTCATCCTCTCTTTCCCCAGCAGCTCTGGGCAGCAGATTCCTGCTGCTTGATCTGGAGCTTGGGATTTCTGGGAAGAAGCCATGGCTGGCTTTCTATTCCTGCTTCTGATTCGGGAGCTCTGTGTCCTCTCCTCCCTGGGGGTCCATACGGACCCTTGGCCCAGGAAAGGTGGAGGTGGGGGGGACATCAGAAGAGTCCTCCAGGGGGACAAATTCTTGGGGTCACTTCTTTCACCCAGTCTCTGCCTTCAAGCATCAGCACTAGAAGGGGATGCCGTATCCCTAAAGGTAGAGTCTGCTGCTCCACCAATAGGAGCCCACAGTCCCAGTCCCCACAAGGTTAATGGAGGCCACCTCAGCCCTGGCTCACATTTGAAGTGAGGCCGGCTTTGAACCCTTCCACTTCACATGTTAATCTCAAGGCTGGCAGTTACCCTCGATTCTGCCTTTGCCCCACATCTGGTCAGTCCCCTAATTTGGCTTACCTTCACCCATGAAGCACCTGCCCTAGGTCTCACCTGGATTCTGCACCTGACTCCTCCCATCCACCAAAGTCAGACTGTGCTCCCCCAAAGTAATTACTCCTGTCTGTGGCAGAGCCCTGCACACAAAATGCACCAGGCTCTGGCTATTCATCTGCTTTTCTGTTTCTTTCCCAGCCCATTTATATCCTTTTATGCCCTGCTGAGTGGTCTGTGTGAGTGCACGCATGCTAGGGATAGAGGGAAGGATCCTGGTCAGTTTGAGGGGGGACTGTCATGGCATCAGCCTGTCTAGACTTAAGAGGCTATTAGAGATCTGTCCAATCCCCTCACTGAGCCTAGAGGGCAAAGAGGCCCTGAGGGGACGCTCGGCAACACTGCAGGGCCAGCTCGGGGCCCTGAGAGTCCTTGGACTAGCTGGTTTCCAGTAAAAAGCTGTTTACAGCAGTTTTCAGAGGGGTGGGGGTGGTGGAGGAGCTGAAGGGAAGGGAGAGGCTTGCTTCTGCCTAATGACTCCTCGGTTATCCCCTAGCCCCTTGACCCCCTTCTCTCTGGCATTCGGCGAAGCCCTGTGGGTGAAGGACCACATGTCTGCCACGTCTGCCTCGTCTTCAGAGGAAGTTCTCACTTCCTCTCTGCATCCAGGCGGTGTCTGCGGCAAGGCCAGGGCGTGAGGCAGAGTATGCTGCTAGCACATGGCAAGAGGTGAAAGAAACGTTACTGACCCCATTTTCTCTCAAGGAGAAAAGCTGCCGCCCTCAGAGGAGTATTAGGGACTTTTTCCATTTTAAATTGCCAGAGGACACGGTATTACTGTAAGGAAGTACAAGGACCTGAAGGAATTAGGGGCCTCCCTCAAAGAGTGATGAGACCTCTGCCTGGCTGCCTCTGGCAGAGAGACCCAGCGGGTCTGTGGAGCCCCAGGGCACATAGTTCAGCTCAGCGGAAAGACCTTCTAGGCTTCACAACATGAGACTGCCCACCGTGGAGGTCCTCAGTTCCCTGTCAGTGGGAAGTGTGCATGCCACAGTGATCTAGAGTAGGAGTTGGCAAATGTCAAAAGAACAGAAACTATTTTAGCGTCTGTGGACCGCATATGGCTTCTGTTACATATTTTTCTTCTTTTATTTTAATGACCCTTTAAAAATGTAAAAAACATTCTTAGCTCATGAACGACATAAAAGTAGACCACTAGGCCAGATCTGGCCCTCCTCTGACCCTTGACCTAGAATCCTGGACTATTGCTAGGAGGCTTGTCTGGGAGCAGCATATATATTTTGGAACCTGTGGGTGGTCTCACTATCCTTCCCTATGGGCTCCTATAAATTAGTCTACCCCAGGGATCCCGGGTCTTCCAGATCATCCCTGGCAGGAGTCCCTTGGCCACCAGGTCAGGGAGCTAGAGCTCCCTCGTGACCCTCCCTCCTCTTTCCTAGAGGTTACTGTTGGGATCAAGGTTAAACAGCCAGCCATGCTTTGAGGAAAGGGCTAGTTCAGTCCCTCAGCTTGTCCTTAAGCCCTGTATTTCCCCTCCCCCCAACTCACAGTCCAGCACTCATGTCTCCATGGCAACTGCCAGCCACACCCCGAGGCCAGCTGGGAGTTTGGAACAGAGGCTCCAGGTGGGGCTGGACAGGTAGCCCTGCCTGTGGGTCCCCCCGGGTCTCTTTCTGGTGCCTTCAGGAATCACCTAGGCAGCCAGATGAAGCCAGAAGTCGTTCCAAACCCACAACAGCAAATGATCAGACCAAGCGGGCTGCTTCAATGGAAGAGACGACCATGGCTTCTCTCCAAACCACGTCCCTGCCTTCACTCAGGCTTCCTCACTGGTCCCCTGGCTTCCAGGGTCTTCCCTGCAGCCAGAGGGATCTTCATCTCACTGTGGCAGACCATGTTCAAAGCTGATCTTGGCTCCCCACTGCCAACACGAGAATGAAGTGTCTCCTTCCCACCCACACTATGGCTCACACCCTTTCTCAGCTGGACACAGAGACTCCTCCAGCCACCTGGCTATCCCCCACCTCTGAGCTCCACTTGGGCTGCTGCTTTGCGCCTTCTCCCTGGTGAGCTGTTAATCACCTTCAAAGATGCACAAATAATCCTCTGGGAAGCCTGCCTAATAATCCCCCTACCTTCTGTAGTGCAGTGGTTCTCAGCTGAGGGTGATTCTGTACCCAGAGGACATCTGACAGTGTCTGGAGACATTTTTGATTTTATACTCGGTGCTACAGGTAGCTAGTGGGTAGAGGCCAGGGATGCTGTTTAACATCCTACAATGCAGAGGACAACCCTACAACAAGAATATCCAGCCCAGAATGACAGCAGTGCCGAGGTTAAGAAACACTTCTCTGGTCCCACAGTGGCAGCCCAGTTTCCATCGCTGCCTTTGTATAGCTAAGATGTACCGTGCCATCTCTCACTAGACTAACTTCAACATGGGGACAGTCTGATTCATCTTATCCCTGGTGGCCAGTGCGGAGCTGGGGGTAGAGAGAGTTGTCACTAACTGATAAACAAGCCATGAACGTAACTGAGGAGGGATTAAGAGATGATGAGGTTGCGACTGGTGTGATGGTATAAGAGATTGGGAAACTATTGAGATGTCCATACATGATTGAGCTTGACTCAGCATGGAAGTTACTGCCTGAGGGCCCAGTTGTGTGGCAGTTGTAGGTATGCAAAAGGCTGTGTAGGTGCCCATCTCTGACTGTGGTATAACTGCCATCCCTTCCACAGTGGGCAAGGGCACAGACAGGAGCCAGACCCCCTGAATTTGAATCACAGCTCTGCCACTTATTAGCTGTGTGTCCTTGGTTTAGTTGCTTAACATCTCTGTGCCCCAGGTTCTCATAAAACAGGGATAATAGTGCCTATCTAATGAGGTTATTACAAGGAGCAAATGAACTACAATTTCTAAAGTGCTTAGAAAATGCTTTGCATTAGTGGCAAAAGGTGAAAGGGAGAGTAGGGAACCCAGAACTCTGGATCTAGGCATAGGAGAGGCTGCTTGGAGCCTGGAGCCCAGCTCAGGCCAAGGTGACAGAGGGCCTGGGCTGGGGAGGCAGTTCTTGCCTGCAGCCCTGATTAAGTTCTTCCCTCACCAAGCTGGGTCACTTCAGGCAGACCTCATCTCTCCAGACTGTTCCTCCTTTGTCAAACAAGGCAGGTTAGGCCAATGAGCCAACAAGCCCCTTGCAGCACAATCTGTCTGGGCTCTAGGGATGCCTCATTCTCACTCATGATACTGTCTTTTGGCTAGGAACTTGTGGTTTCTCAATGGCCTTTAGTCATCTCTCTTTGCAACGCAGCCGTTTAGGGAGTGGGGGTAGAGGAAGGTGAGTGATCACTC
>PVKY010009568.1:0-13118 GCA_004027775.1 Bradypus variegatus
CTGAAATCTCTCAGCCACTGAAACTTTATTTTGTTTAATTTCACATCCCCCTTTTGGTCAAGAAGATGTTCTCAATCCCCTGATGTCGGGTCCAGATTCCTCCCTGGGAGTCATATCCTGTGTTGCCAGGGGGATTTACACCTCTGGGAGTCAGGTCCCATGTAGTGGGGAAGGCAGTGAGTTCACCTGCCAAGCTGGCTTAGCTGGAGAGAGAGGGTGTGGCCAGTTGATTTTTGACAAGGCTGCCAAGTCCACTCAATTGGGAAAGAATAGTCTCTTCAACAAATGGCGCTGGGAAAACTGGATCTCCATTTGGAAAAGAATGAACAGTGACCCGTGTCACACCTATGCAGAAATTAACAAGATGTATCAAAGACCTAAGTATAAGAACCAGGACTATAAAACTAGAAGAAAATGTAGGGACACATCTTTGGGTCCTTGGGTTAGGCAGTGGTTTCTTAGACTACACCACATGCATGAGCAACAAAAGAAGCAATAGATAAACGGGACCTCATCAAAATTAAAGACTTTTGTGCATCAAAGGCCTTCATCATGAAAGTAAAAAGACAACCTACAGAATGGGGAAAAATATTTGGAAACCACATATCTGGTATCTGTTAAAGGTTTAATATCCAGAATTTATAAAGAAATCCTACAACTCAACAACAAAAAGACAACCAACCCAATTTAAAAATGGATTTACAGAAGAGAAAAAAATGCAGAGAATAGAGTTCCCATATTGCACCCTTATTATTAACCCCTTGCATTAGTGTGGTACCCTTGTAATAACTGATGAGAGAATATTATGATAATTGTACTATTCGAGTAACTATAGTCCGTAGTTTATAGTAGGGTTCCCTGTTTGTGTTCTACATCCCCATGTTTGTTTGTTTTGAATTTTTATTCTATTAACATATATACAACCTAAAATATCCCTTTTTAACCAAATCATTCAAATACATACTTGCTGTTAATTATGTACACAATGTTGTGCCACCATCACCACCATCCATTACCAAAACTCTTCTGTCACCTCAAACAGAAATTCTGAACCAATTAAGCTTTAGCTCCTCATTTTCTAGCCCCCACCCCAGCCTCTAGTAATTTATTTTTTTTAACATCTCTCACTGAAGAACAGGAACGTACGCCAGCCATACATGTACAGCCCAGTGATCTCTCACCGAGTGGCCAGCACATGGATCAAAAACTAGAACATCATGCACCCCCAGAAGCATCCCTAGAACCGTCTCCCTCCTGTACCGTGCCACAAATACAGCCACCACCTTGATGTCAAAGACTGTCATTGGTTTTGCCTTAAATCTTACTTAATTTGTCATTTCAAATAATTGACACAGTCACATCAGTATTTTCTCCTTGTCGACAAAGGAGAATTTGACCAAGGGTCTCTGAGACTTACAGATTACAAAATAAAAAGCAATGTGGTCATTTGATGGATTTCAGGGTGTGTAACTATATCTCAATAAATTGCATTAAAAAAAAAGCTATATGGTGAAAACTATGTCTTTTAAAAGAAAATTAAAGAGTGGGAAACGGGTTTTGCTTCCTTCTCTTTTCTAGATTTTCTGCAATATGTTTGTATTATTTTTGTATGAATGAAACCACTGTTTTTAAAAGTCAGCAGGTGGTTCTCGTTCCCTGTGCGAGCGCCTCTGTGGGAAAGAGGCTTGGCCCAAACAAATTGGGGCTGGTTGTGCTTTTCCTCACTTGGTCGTCTGACAGCCTGAGGAGAATAAAGTGAACCCCCAACTGTCTGGGGCTTGGTGCTGACCCCCAGGTTGAGGGAGGAGAGGGCTTGGGAGGCTGCGTGTGTCCCGGGCTTGGTCACCCAGCCCTCCCTCCACCCCAGCCTCCCCCAGTGCCTTCGGTCCTCAGACGTCATTGGGGGCTTCACACCTGTCCCTCCTTCCTTCCCGCAGGTGGAAAAGCTTGTGAAATACCTGGATCCCAACGATCTGGGGAGAATCAACTTCAAGGACTTTTGCCGAGGGGTGTTCGCCATGAAAGGTGAAGTCTCCTGGGAGGGGCTGGGGACACCCTCAGGACCTGGTCCAGGGGAGCAGGCTGGGGCGACTTCGGTGCGAGCCCCAATTCCTCCCCACGGGGGTCCTGGGGGCCTAGGATCTGTTCCAGAAGTTACTCGTGGGGTGGAGGTGGGGGACTCAGAGGAAGGGTCTTGGACCCCCACAGATGCCCCAGCCGGGGAGGGGCTGTGGGTCTATCTGAACCTGTGCCCCAGAGCCCACAGTCGGCGTGGGGGGGGCTGGCCCTGCCCACACTGTTCCCTGATGGAGAAAGCCTGCCTCCTTGCTTTTCTTTCCTCTTCCTTTTTCTCCCTCCCCCATCTCCCTTCAGGGTTTTCCCAGTTGTCCCAGGATTGAGGTGTTTTCCAGAATGCAGGATTTCCAGTTTTAAAACCAGGATAGTTAGGGGCAAACCGGAACAGGCTGGTCACCCTATATCTGCCCTCCCTCCCCCTTCTTAGTTTCCTTTATTTGTTCCCTCCCCCTTCTCTGGTCCTTCTCACCCCTCATCATTCCTTCCTTGCCTCCCTTTTGAGGGATCAGTGTAAAACATCTCTCTCTTTCCTCCCAAATTCAAATGCCAGTTGTGAGAGAGCCCAGGAGTCAGAACACAGCCGCTCTCCACACTTAGCTGTTTGTCTGGAGAAAGTAGCTTAGATCACCAGCCAGGTGGGCTTGCTAAGGCCTCCCCCAGCTGCAAAGAGAAAACACATTTACTTCTCAGAGACCTGGGGCTTTCCAGTTGTTTATGAAGGAAGCCACACTTTCCTGTCTGCGTGGGTTGGATCCTTCTCTGTGGAGTACTTCCAAGTCCTGGGAGGGTGGGAAGGAAGCAGGAATTACGTAGAAGTGAGGAGCAAAGAGAAGTGAGGTGAGAGGCTGGGGAGGTGGCACACAGCAGGCCCCTGATGAGGGCCTTCTGAATGGATTTATTTGCTTCTATAGAGCCACCACTGACTGTGCATCTGTCACAGACTGGCCCTGTCTTAGACAATTAGCAGGTTTTATCTCCATTGTCCAATGTAACTTCAGGGCTTTTGTTCAGGAACGGGGAGAGAGGCCACCTGTGTGGCTGAGTCAACAGGAGGTGAGCCTTCCTGAGACTGGCCCTATCCTACCTAGATGTTCTGGAGTTTGCAGACTGCAGGGCCTCAGCCCCAAGTCAAGGCATGTGTTCAGAGTCCCTGCAAACCAAGCAGGGCAGACTTGTATTATATATCTTCCTACAGGAAGCCCTCCCTGATTTCCTCTGCCCCCAGCCTGCCCTCCACATTTGGGAGTTTCTCTCCTTGCACAGGCCTGTGTCGGCTTCCTCCACCATGCCCTGAACCAGCTTCTCCATTGCCTGGGGGCTTGATCCCTGCCTTTGAATGATCAACCGATCTCTCAGAGACTTAGGGCCCCCTCGTCCCCTCAGCCTTTCTCACCCAAGGCTCATAAGTCAGAAGCAAAGCTGCCATGTCAGGCTAACAATCTGACTCTTTGCTGTCTGTTCGTCCGCAGGGTGTGAGGAGCTGCTGAAGGATGTGCTGTCCATGGAGAGCGCAGGGATGCTGCCCTGTGCACCAGAGATCCCAGACTGCGTGGAGCAGGTAAGGGTTGCGGTGGCCTTGGACACCTCACTTCCGGAAGAGGTGGGAGAGCTTCTCGCGCTCGGCCTTGCCTTCTTGGTCTTTCCTTTGCTTTACCTGGTCAGTGTCTGGGAGGGCCCTGTACTTCCTTCCCATTGTCTTCTAGCTTTGAACTCAAGAAGTCATTTTGGGAACAGGATCAAAGAGGCCTCTTGGGAAGCCACAGCCGAGAGAGTTAGAGCTGGGGTTCCTCACAGAGCATCTTTACTCCCCCTTGGTGGAACACTGAGTCCCAGAGAGGGACAGGGACAGACTTGAGGTCAGCAGCAGGCAGGACTAGAAAATTTCCTGTTTCGGTGTGCCATAACCCAGAGCTGGCAGGCCCCGATGGCTCTGGTTGACTCTTATCATCGCCTAATGGTGTGTTTATTATAAAATTCAGAACAGTTTTTCCAAACACTTGCAGCTTTCTACCTGCAGAGGAACACTGCTTGAGAAGCATGCATGTGCTGACAGTCTCTAAGGTCCTCTCCGACAGAGGTACCCCAGGGCTATTTTCTTGGTTTCTCCTCAAGGCAAAATTTGTTCTCCATCTCTGGTTGGTGCTTCATCCGGATCCCCAAAACATAAGTACTTTCCATTGCCAAAGGAGGCTGGATCCCCAGAGGCTACTCTGGCAGTGGCACCCTTCTCAAGACCAAGGGAGTGGGGGTCAGGGTTGGGGTCTCTGGGCAGCACTGGGTGAGGGGAGGTCTCTAAAGAGGGCCCCAGGTGCTGC
Source organism: Bradypus variegatus (assembly GCA_004027775.1). Taxonomy (NCBI): domain Eukaryota; kingdom Metazoa; phylum Chordata; class Mammalia; order Pilosa; family Bradypodidae; genus Bradypus; species Bradypus variegatus. The sequence goes on from PVKY010009568.1 coordinate 4,392, forward strand.
AGGCACCAAGCAAACCGAAGTTGGAGAAGGACATGGCTTGAAGGTGGCAGAGACCAAAGTGGGGCACCAGGTACAAGCCTACAGGCCTCAAGGTGAAGTGGGCAAACCGCAGGGAGCCAGGCTCCAAATGAGAGGCTCAGGGATGTGAGGGTACCAGCTCCAGGCTGGATGGGCCCAGATCCTGGGGGGTGAGTGTTTGGAGCCAACCTATGGGACTAGACCAGGGCCGACCGAGGACCCCCAAAGTGGGACAAGCCCTGAGTGCCCAGGAGGTTTCTGGAGTGGGCCTTTCATGAGATGTCAATCAGGAGACAGTGTGGGGAGGTGGGCAGTGGAGTCATTCACGGGGAGCTGGGTCCAAAACCGCTTAGCCACGTGGCCGTACAACTTTGGGCAAGTTACTTTCACCCCCTGGTAGGCCTCAGTTTCCCCAGCTGTAGAACAGGGCTTGCCATACCAATCTCACAGGTTTGTTGTGAAAATTGAAGGAGGAAACAGGCCTTTAATAATTCCCTTCCTCTGCCTGCCATTATCTGGGTGATGAGTGTAAGAAAGTGATGCTGAAATCACAAGCTTGCATCTTTCATTTTACTCTTGGATACCAGTGGTTTCAAAATCATGTCAAAGTAAAGCCTGGCCTCTGAGTGCCGGAGGGCAGGACGGTGCCTGGGAGCGGGGTTGTGCTCCCTGTGGCCAGGGCTGCCTCCGCGGCCCCCACACTGTGCCCCCATGTTGTGCCCTCACACTTCCAGAACTGATGCCATGTGGAGGAATGGGGAGGAACAGGTGGGAAGAGCTGGCTTCCAAGCGGGTACTCTTCTTTTGAAAGCAATTTTTGTTTTCCTGGCTATAAAATCTGGAGATTATATTTGTTCTTTTATGTCCAGCTTATTTCACTCAACATGATGTCTTTAAGGTTTATGATCTCCCTGAAATGAAATAATTTGAATAAGCAAATTCATAAAGTCACAAACTAGAATACAGTTTACCAGGGGCTGGGGAGGAGGTACTGAAGGGGGAGTTAATGCTTAAATTATAGTTTCAATTTGGGTTGATGGAAAAGGTTTGGTAACAGATGGTGGTGATGGTTGCACAACATTATGCATGTAATTAACAGCACTCAATTATGTATTTGAATGCAGTTAAAAGGGGAAATTTTAGATTGTATATATGTTACTAGAAACAAAAATTTAAAAAACCAACAAACAGGAATTTACAACACAAAATGTGAACCCTAATGTAAACAATGGACTATAGTTAATAGTATAATTATAGTACAATTTTAAAACCAGTGTAATGTAACTATACCGTACTCATGCAAGGTGTTGATAATAGGGTAGTATATGGGAACTCTGTATCTTTTGCATTATTTTTCTGTAAACCTACAACTTCTTTAAAACAAACAAACAAATAAAAACAAAGGATGCCTTAGAAACAAATCTCAGCAAAACGATGAGAAATGGACTAAAAAGTAGTGGAGAGATCATGGTAGCTTATGCATTCATGTAACTTAAGTTATCCACAGAGACTTGAAACTCTTCTGTTCAAACACAGAATTGGTACAAGTTTGTATCAGACAACTTTACTCACATCTCTTAGAGCTTCGCTGTCCCATGTGGCTATTGAGCTTTTAAAATGTGCTAGTATGAGTTAAGAAATTTTGTCAGCATAAAATACACACTAGATTTCAAAGACTTACGGTGAAAAAAAGAATGTAAAACATCTCAATAATTTAAAAGTATTAATTATGTACTAAAATGAAAAAAATTTGGATATAATGAGTTTGTTCTGGTTTGCTAATGCTGCCAGAATGCAAAACACCAGAAATGGATTGGCTTTTGTAAAAGGGGGTTTATTTGGTTACACAGTTAACAGTCTTAAGGCCATAAAGTGTCCAAGGCAACACATCAGCAATTGGGTACCTTCACTGGAGAATGGCCAACGGTGTCCGGAAAACCTGTTAGCTGGGAAGGCACGTGGCTGGCGTTTGCTCCAAAGTTCTGGTTTCAAAGTGGCTTTCTCCCAGGACATTCCTCTCTAGGCTGCAGTTCCTCAAAAATGTCACTCTTAGTTGCACCTTGGGTATTTGTCCTCTGTCAGCTTCTCTGGAGCAAGAGTCTGCTTTCAATGGCCATTTTCAAACTGTCTCTCATCTGCAGCTCCTGTGCTTTCTTAAAAGTGTCTCTCTTGGCTATGGCTTCTCTTCAAAATGTCACTCACAGCTGCACTGAGTTCCTTCTGTTTGTTGGCTCATTTATATGGCTCCAGTGATTTAATTTAGACACACCCTGAATGGGTGGGGTAACACCTCCATGGAAATTATCCAATCGGAGTTATCACCCACTGTTGGGTGGGGTGCATCTCTACAGAAACACTCAAAGAATTACAATCTAATTAACACTGATATCTCTGCCCACACAAGATTACATCAAAGATAATGGCATTTTGGGGGACATAATACATTCAGACCGGCACAAGTTAATAAAGTGTTATTAATTTTTTTTAGAAATCTGGAGATTATGGAAAAGCAAAGAGACTCTATCAGTCTATCTCAGCAGCCCCAGTTCTCGTTTTCTCTCTGGGGTTTTTAAGCATATGGGTTTTCCTTCCCTATGCTTCAGATGGCTGGAGCACAGCGACGTGGTGGGCCGTCGCCCTGTCAGTGCCCACGGGGCAGTGGGGCTGACCCCAGCTCTGCTCCTGAGACTGGGGTGGGGTGGAGGCGGGCAGTTCAAAGCCCAGCCCACTGATGCTCTGGAGCCCCCAGGCCCTGGTGATGTGAACGCCCCCCGCCATGGCTCAGGCTCCTGGAACATGCAGCCCCAGGCTCCGTTTGGCCTCTGGAGGGGCGAGGCATCAGCTCCCTGGGCAGAGGGGCCTTCTTCCGGTGGGCCTGGCCCAGCACTTTGCTGTGCTGCAGCCATCCCCTAGGGGGTCAGCTTGGGACCGAGGGAGCCGGCAGGATCCTGGAGCACTACCCGGGCTTCCCAGGTGGCTCCAGGGATGCGAATCTGTGCAGTAACTTGGGGACCGTGCAAGGCCCTGGTGGAGGGAGATGAAGCCTTGAAGTCCCCTCCCCAACCAGACCCTCCCCTCAGGGTATGGACAGAGACCTCGGACTCCACGGTGGGTCCTAGCTAAGAGGGAAGTGTGTTAGTGTTGGCTGGTACACAGCAAGCACCCTGCCCCCCTCGCCCCCTCCCGGGCCCCGTGAGCCCCCCACTGTTGAGCTGTCACAGCAGGGGCTTCTGGACCTGCTGTTCAGACTTGCAGGCCGACGTGAAATCATTTGGACAGAACTGCCCTGCCCCCTTTTCCTTGAACTTTCTGGGCATCACCCTGTTGGGTCTTCAGAGCCTGCATGGCCTGGCATGGCAGAAGTTTCATTGAAGGCTTGGTAAACTCAAATTTTGAGCAAGCTGGTGACCAAGTTTCCAGATCAAGGGGAATTGGACACACACATCCCCACCCTCCCACTGCACCCCCCGGTGTCCTGGGTCTGGGCCCCTGGGTGGCACCCCTGGGCTGTGGTCTCAGGAAATACCCCACGAGTCCCTTTTGAGATGGGATTTGTTCAAAGGGCTGCCACTTGTCCCCACCTTTGGCAGCCCCGAGACTATCTGGTGCAGGGTCTCCGTGGGGAGGGGTATCAGAGGTGTGGGGAACCCCTCCCTCAGGTGCACAGGCCGGGGGATAGATGTAGGAGCTCGGCGTCCCTCAGAGGCTGAGGTGGTGAGGAGATCAAACCTGGCCCCACAAACTCTGTGAGATCCTGGCCCCCGGTGATTCTCCCACGTGGGCTGATTAGAAGGAAGCCATAGAACAGTAAGTGTGTCAGACTGCCTGCCCCTCCTCTGTGGGTGCCATCTCAGGGAACCCCCTAAGCCAGAAAGTCAGTTATCCTTGACGCCCCCACGTCCTGCCAGCCACGGAATCTTCCCTACCCCCCTCACCTCCTCAACCCCCTCACCACAGCCTTCCTCCAGGGCCTCCTCTTCATCCCCAGCCTTCTCTCTCCAACCCTCATCCCCAGAGTTGCCTGGGAGGGTGCTGTCACTCCCCTTTAGAGCCCTTCTGGGACCCCTCCTCACCAATGGGATAAAATCCCCAACCGGCTCCTACCCACTTCTCCAGCCCTCTTTCTTACCACTGTACATCTCATACCCCAAAATTGCAAACACCTGTCGAGCAGGGACATGCAGCTGAGCTCCTTTGGAGCCCTGGGCCCTTGGTCATGGCTTTAGCCTCACCCTCCAGGACAGCTCCATGTTTGCTCCCCCATGGCTCCATGCGCACCTCAGGGTGGCCAAGATTGAGGCGAACTCACCCCTTTCACATGTAGATGGGCACAGCACCCTCCTCCATGCTCCATAGAGCCTCTCTAAGTATTTCCAGGATTAGATAGCAGAAATGAAATCACTGGGTTTTATTTTTTATTAGATGCTGCCAAAATTTTCTCCCAAAAAGACAGTACCCGTTGTGTTATTCAACAGTATATGAGGGTGCCCATTTTTTCATCTCTCTTACCAACCCTGAAAGTTATCATCTACCTACTGACATTCCCTCCCCTTCCCACCTTTCCTCTCCCCTTGACTGTCTGATAGAGCAAAATTCATTATTGCTTTCATTTGTGCCTGCCTGTTCACTACCAAGGTAGACTCTCTTTTCTTATAGTCACTGACCATTTGGGTTTCTTCTTTTATGAATTGCATGTTCATATTCTTTGTCCATTGTCAGTTGGGTTGTTTGTGTTTTTCTTATTGATTTATGAAAAATCTTTATATATTCTGTCAACCTTTATACATTGTGCTTGTATTTTAATCTTGTTTTTTGGTGTCTTTCTTATTGCACAGAATTTTTAAATTCTGATGTAATCATAGTTATCAATCATTATATGTGGTTTATGTTTTTTGTATTATTTCTGTCTTGACTACCTCAAGACCACAACATTCTTTTTTTCCCCAAATACTTTTTAAAAACTGTTTATGTCTAGCTCTTTGATCCACCTGGAATTTATTTTTGTTTTTTTGGTGGGGGTAGCTACCTGCCTTTGTTATTTTCCACATGGATCTCCATCTGTCCCAAATGCTGCTGTTGAATAGTTCTTTCCTACTCTTTTGAAATTTCACCTTTATCATATGCTAAAATGCCATGTAAACATGGGTCTCTTTCTGGTCTCTGTGATCTGTTATATTTATCTATTTGTCTACCAATTTCTAAGCCAAATCCACAGTTTCAGTTACTCTTGCTTTATAGTTTGATATCTGATCAGGGACACCCTTTTATGGTTTTTCCTTTAAAAAAAAAGACATTTTTGTTATTCTCACATATATTTCTATTGTAAAATAGTCATTTTGTCAAATCTATTTTAAAAATCCTGTTAGAGATTGTGTTTGAAATTGGATTTGTAGATCAATTGAAGGGAATTGGCTTCTTTACACTATTGTGTGCTTTCATGCAAGAATGCAGTACATCTCTTTGTTAATTCTGGCTTTTTTTAATGCCCTTCATGAAGATTTTATTATTTTCTCAAATATGCCCTGCACATTTCTTCTCAGGTTGATTAATTTATATTTGAGAGTTTCTACTGCTATTATGAATACAATAATCTTGCTATTACATTTTATAATTGGTTATGGCTATTATATAGGACAGCTTTTGATTTTTATGTGTTGGTCTTATAATGATAGTCTTACTAAACTCCTTTATTAGTTTTAATAGTTTATTTACATACTGTTTTGTAATCTGCTTAATTCTATTTAACAATATAGACATATATTTCTGCATAAATTTTTAATCTTTTTTTATTGAGATTGTTCACATACCATACAATTATCCAGAGATCCAGAGTGTACAATCAATTGCCCTCAGTACCATCATAGAGCTGTGCATCCATCACCACAGTTATTTTTTTTCAATTTTTAGAACATTTTCATTACTCCAGAAAAGAAATAAACACAAAGAAAAGGAAACTCAAGTCCTCATACCCCTAACCACCCCCCTCCATTATTGACTCATAATATTGGTATAGTAAATTTGTTACTGTTGATGAAAGAATGTTAAAATACTACTAACTGTAGTATATAGTTTGCAATAGCTATGTTTTTTTCATATACGCCCCTCTATTATTAACTTCTAGTTACACTGTCATACGTTTGTTCTAGTTCAAGATTCACTGTTTTATACATTCCCATCTTTTAACCTCCAACTTTCCTTCCGGTGACATGCGTGACTCTGAGCTTGCCCTGTCCACCACCTTCACGCACCATTCAGCACTGTTAGTTATTCTCACAATGTGCTACCATCTGTCCATTTCCAAACATTAAGTACACCCTAGATGAGCATTCTGCTCATAATAAGCAACCGCTCCCCATTCTTTAGCCTCATTCTATATCCTGGTAACTTATATTTCATGTCTATGAGTTTGCATATTATAATTAGTTCATATTAGTGAGACCCTGTAATATTTGTCCTTATTTGTGTCTTATTTCACCTCAATATAGTGCCCTCCAGGTTTCTTCATCAACCCATTTCTTTTAAGACGGTTTTGTTCACATACCATACATTCCGTCCTAAGTAAACAATCGATGGTTCCCTGTATAGTCATGTATTTATGTATTTACCACCATCACCACTATCTGTATAAGGACATCTCCATTTCTTCCACAAAGGAGGAAGAGTCAAAGAAGGTAGAGAGACAAATGAAAAAAGAAAGAAACGAAACAAAACAAAACAAAGCATGCTGGGGCTTCAGTGACTTCCTTGTTGTGAGCCCCGGCCCGCAGTGTCCGGAGTCACAGCCCTGCTGGCCTCGCCGGGACCGCTGTCCCGAGTCTGGGTGGTAGCTGCACTCCCACCCCGTCGGTTCCTCTTTCAGCACAGGTCCTTTCCCGCACGCTCCGCGCTCCCTTAGCATGTCAACCCCAGCGGCATCTCCTCTCCGTATCCCCTCCCTGAGGAAATTAGGAACCTGTTGGCAGATGTTGAAACATTTGTAGCAGACACACTGAGAGGGGAAAATGTATCCAAGAAAGCAAAGGAAAAGAGAGAATCTCTTATTAAGAAGACAAAAGATGTAAAGTCTATCCATGTTCAGGAACTTCAAGACAAAGGTGATACAGAAGATGGGGAAGAATATGATGACCCTTTTTCTGGGACTCCAGATACTATTTCATTAGCCTCAGAACAATATGATAAAGATGATGAAGCCCCCTCTGATGGAAACCAGTTTCCTCCAGTTGCAGCACAGGATCTTCCTTTTGTTTTAAAAGCTGGCTACCTGGAAAAACGCAGAAAAGATCACAGCTTTCTGGGATTTGAATGGCAGAAACGGTGGTGTGCTCTCAGTAAAACAGTATTCTATTATTATGGAGGTGATAAAGACAACCAGCAGAAAGGTGAATTTGCGATAGATGGCTACAATGTCAGAATGAATAACACCCTTAGGAAGGATGGAAAGAAAGATTGCTGTTTTGAAATCTCAGCTCCTGATAAGCGTACCTATCAGTTCACAGCAGCTTCTCCCAGAGATGCTGAGGAATGGGTACAGCAGCTGAAATTTGTGTTACAAGATATGGAATCTGATATTATTCCTGAGGGTGATGATGAAAGAGGAGAATTATATGATGATGTTGATCAAGCACTACCAACCAGCAGTCCACCAACAAGCGGTCAACCGATAGATGATGAAATTTATGAAGAACTTCCAGAAGAGGAAGAGGACAATGCACTGCCAGTGAAAATGGAAGAACTAAAGAATATGAGTCAGGGCAGTGTTCATCACACCTCAGGAGATAAAAGCACGGATTATGCTAATTTTTACCAGGGTTTGTGGGACTGCACAGGATCGCTTGCTGATGAGTTGTCATTTAAACGTGGTGATGTGATTTGCATTCTTAGCAAGGAATACAATAGATATGGCTGGTGGGTAGGAGAAATAAAGGGAGCCATTGGCTTGGTGCCTAAAGCCTACATAATGGAGATGTATGATATTTGAGAGTCCTGGAGAAGAAAGATCCCTCTGCTGGTCAACAAATGCTTTGGGTTTAGAAGCATCATGAAAGTGTGAATGGCAGCTCATAACCTTTCTTTTTTTGTTGAGCATCGTTTGTCTTTGTTATTTTATGCAGTCATTCATTATACTATACCTCTGATGTGAAATTAAATGAAGGGCATTAATGTAAATTAGATGCAAGCAGTCAAGTGATACCTCTTGCTATTTTGCAAAGAAATAATAGTAGTTTTTATCTATCCATCTGATTTGTGTGAAGAATTCAGCACTATTTTATAAACCACATAGTCACTGCTACTTCCAGTGTGAGTTATAATTTCTCTTAATTATTGGGCATTAATATCTTTAGAATGCAATTTATAATTTCATAGAAATTTTAATAGAATGGATCATGCAAGTTTTTGGTGGGTGCTGTCTACAGAATGTGGCTTTATTAAAGCTTTCTAGATCTTAAGTATTTATTTTTCCTGCAATAGTGACATGGTTCATGAAAGGATTTTTGCTGATTGGCAAATTCACTTCATGTAAAAGAAAGAAAGAAGAAATGATAAAATTGAAAATGGCAGTGTGCTGTCCCTTCTACAACACATGTACAAACCAGAAATATGCCTTTGCAAAGTACTTTATAATAATAGATATCCTGATTAGGTGATGAACTTGCCAACACTCTGTATCATAGTTTTGTTTAAATTTAATAAAATCAAAAATTCATAAGG